>AUXI01000025.1:0-71157 GCA_000482105.1 Crithidia acanthocephali | reverse complement strand
TATATATATATATATATATATATATATATTTGTAAAGTTGAATGCTTTGCGTTGGGGGTCGCTTGTCATAGTTTTTGCACAGTTGACCACTAATCGATTGAACAGAGGCAAAGTGTTGTGCCGTCCTAAATTGTAAAATCGAAGTTGTTCTTTATGTGAGATTTAGGATTTTGAGACTGAACGAGGATGGTGAGTGCACGGCAAATGCATTGTCTCTCTCTCTTTTTTTTTCTCTTTGAAATGGTTGTTTGCGTTGATGTCTTCAATGTTCCATTTTTCTTTGCTCTTCTTCCTCGTCTTCTTCTTTCGTTGCGGTCTCCCTGCCTCGTCTGTTGTCTTGCTGACTTTCAGAGGAAGCTTTCAGCAATCTGCTGAGACACATCTTGTTTCTCTCTTTAAGACTCCTTCCAAGTTTGCCGCTGACGCTACTTTTATCTACTTTCAGTTTTGTAACGGTATCACATATATCAGCTAAAAAGTAGCTCTAGCGTTGAACAAACCTTTTTTTTTCTTCTGTTTCGTGTATGCGCCTTTAACGGTCCCGCCACACTTAACCCTATTTCATATTCTGTTTTGTTCTTCTCCTTTGTCTGACGTCGACTTAAGCGTTTTCGGTCATGTCCGGCGCTGCAGTAATGCTGAGTCAGCTGCCCACATCACCTTTCAGTGGGCTCCTCGCGGTATACAAAGCAGAGGTCGACAAGACGACCCACGCTGATCATGAAGGGGCGGAGCCCAACGCGTCGTGCGCACAGGCGGAGTGTGCAGCGCTGCACCGCCTTTTCTCCCATGCCGCCTTCGTTGACTTCGCCTCCTGCAGCAACTCACCGTTCTTCTCTCTTGACTACGGACGGACACAACGTGCGCAGTCGCTGAACTACGCACGGCGCATCGTGCAGACCATCACCCGCCCGACCTACAGCCGCTACACGAAGGTGCTGATGCTGCTGCTGCGGGAGCTGCGCTTTGTCGTGCTCCTCCGCGACGCGCAGCTCTTCTCGCACCACGCATCAAACCCTGCGTCACCGTGTAAGTCCACGATTGCAAAGAGCACCGTAAAAAACGGGGCTGCGGCAAGTGAGGGCACGGTGCGGAAACTGACGGAGGCTTTCCAACGGATCAGCGGACGCCGTTACTACAATGCCGCCCAGTTGCTGATGCAGCGGCAAGCCGTCGCAAAGAAGAAAAACTGCCCCTTTGCAGCAGCGGTGAAAGCCGCGTTTGCGGAATTGAAAGGATGCGTTCGATTTGCCTGCGCTGCACAGATCCTCCTTCGCGATGACACTGCGATGGCCCCCATTCTCCGGCAGTGGTCGAAAGAGTCCGTCGATGTCACAGCAGCGATGGCCCAGCTGGAAGCTACACCGGCGAAGTTCGTCGACTTCCTCGATGGTGTCAGTGAGGAACTTCGGCGCTGCGCGGAGCGCCATGCGTGGGATGCGCGTGGCAGTGACGCCCTGCACTTGTGCAGACGCCTGTGCGAGTCGATTCGTCTCTCCTCCGCACCCCTGCTCCTTTCTCCGGCAGCGGTGGAGGCACCCCTCAACAGCCGAACTGGCGCTCCGCCATCACTGCCCTCGATTACACCCGCGGCGCTGCTGCAGGTTCTCCAGTCCTGCTCTATGGATTTCACCGGCCCCATTGCGGCCGCCGTGACGAAGTTCGTAGCGACGGTGGATCAGGTGGACGTGTTGGCACCGGAGCTAACGGCCGTGAACTACGTGTTGCGCCTGTACGGGCTGGAGGAAGCCGATGGCCTCGCCCACGAAGTCGACGTCATCGACGGCACCTTCAAGCGACTCGTGGGCGATGTGTTTGAAGATGAAGCGATGGAGGCGGAGCAGCGCGGTGTGGCTCAGCAGGTCCTCATCCCTCACTGCTGTGCGGTGACCGGGTGTGATGCAACCACTGCGCAGGCGTGGGTGCTGGCGTGTCTACGGGCTTCATCCACCACTGCACCGCCGTCCACGTTGGCACTCTCCCCCAACGTGGACGCACACACGGGCGATCACTGTTCGGTGGTGGACCATGAAACACCCGGTGAGGAGCTGGAGTGGGCTGCGTCTACAAGTCCATTCACCGCACTTCCTCCTCAGTACCGGTTGGTGCGCAACGTGCAGTACCGATGGAACGCCGCAGGGCTGCTCCGGCTGCCGCGCGTGGACGGCGAGTTGGACGGCGTCGTGTACGACGTGCGGACACATCAGGTGCTGTTTGTGCTGGAGGCGAAGCACAACATCGCAGACTTGGGCAAGGCGTGCAAGCAGAAGAATCGTCTTTACGGATCGCTTGACCTGGCCTGGCAGACGCGCGCAGCTGCGGCGGGTGAAGGGGTAGTCCCGCCCCAGCCTGCTGGCGGCACGGCAGCCGACACCGGAGCAGCCGTCGAGCTTCAGTTTTTCGTGACGAGCCGCGCCGGCCCAGCGAAGGCTGTTGCGAGCAGCGACACCTCGTCAGAAACGGGCAGGTGTGAGCCGGAGGATACGCAGCCCACAGGTAAACGGGAGGAGGTGGAGGGGGAAGGGTTGGGTGACGACGACGCTGTGGCATCGCCTGTGTCCACCACGACCTCCGCCAAGGTCAAGACGCTGTTCTTCACACAGGACAGCTTCGCAGACTTCTTCCGCTGCCGCAGTACTCTGTCAGCCACCACCAACCCCAATGCAAGCGCAGCAGCAGCAGCAGCAGCACCGCCGCCACCGCCGCATCGACTTCCACGCGAGATCGCGCATGCGGCAGGTGTGTGGACGCGCGAGCACCGCTGGGTCTACCTTACCTCCCTGCGACTGAACAGCGAGGAAAAGCTGAAGAGCACCGCCCCGTCCCCTGGTGGTGAGGGCTACCTGGTGGAGTCTGCCCTCGTCTCTGCGATTGGGGATGCCGTCTCGGATGCCTATCAGAGGTACTGTCAGTTGGGTCGCGTGCCCGGCCCGGCCAACAGCAGCCTGCGGTCCCTGTTCACCGCCATGGAGGCATGTTCGTTTTACAACCACTGCGTGAAGAGCGGACGTGGCGATGCCGGCGTGCCGGCGGTGCCGTTTTTTCAGCTGGACTTGACGTTCCCTACGCAGCCGGTGGTGTCTCCGTCCAGCGCGGTGCTTCCGCAGTCTCCCGTCAGCGCTTACGGACGTGCGATGAACTTGTGGAAGGACAGCGTACGGCTGCCGGATGGCACCTTTGCCATTGAGCACGTTCAGCTGCGCAACAACTTCCTCGGCGAGCTGCACATCAGCGACCGCTCGCTCACCTTTGCAGTTGACATGGTGGCGAAGCGATGTGGGAGGCGAAACAAAGCCACGCCGTCGTTCTGCGAGGTTGTGAAGTCGCTGATGGACCTGCGTTGTTTGCGGAACCTGGTCATGTCCACGGACGCCGTGGAGGAAAGTGTTACAGCATGATGCGGCAGACCATTGCACCTAAGACGAGTGTAAAATTCTTTCTTTTTTTTTACTGTTGTTTTGTTGGTGCGGCTGATCTCGCCCAGTGTTTTCATTAGCCCGCCTTTTTCTTCTCTCTTTCTCTAAATGAGAAAAGTACATTTTTATTAATCATGTTTTTTGTTTTGCGTTGTTTTTCACGGTAGAAAAGTGGTTAGCTTTTAAAGGAAAGAACTGCGATGATAGGAAGCACATCCCGCCGGCTCCAACATGTCAAGCGAAGGGGCACACACATAAAAAAAAAATCTAAAGAGTGTTCCCTCGGTTCTTTTCATTAAAAGCTATCCCTTTTCTTCTTTCCCCCTTAAACATTTTCTTTTACGTTCGCGAAGCTTATCAGCGGACGCTAATCTTGATCGGTCACAAGCTGCAACAGTACTTTTGTCTCTGTTTTTCTGCCTTCCTTTAAGCTTCCAATATACATGTACTTCTCGTTTGGTTTTTCTTTTTTACATTTACTATACAAATTTCCCTTCGTTGTCTTGCTAGCCTCTGATGCCGTAAGCAATAAAAGAAATGAGCAGTAAAGCCTTTTCCTTTGTTTCTTCATCTATCGGTACGCTTGTTAGTCACGAAAAACAGCTCGCTGTCTTTCTTCTAATTGTTTTTCCCCCTATTACGATAACAGTATAACTTAGTCCATACACGGTTCTGTAATGATGCTTTTCTCAACTCCTCGCATGCGAGAGCAGTTTCTTTTTTTTTTTATCTACTGTCAAAAAGACAAAAACTTACTAAATAAAAAGAAAACGTCGAATGACGAAACACGTGAGGTGTACAGAGCGCTTTGTGCGTTTGCTATGCGGATTATCGTCCCGTGATGACATTGCGCTTGTATAAAACAGAATACGAAAATGAAAGAAAAGAATGTGAATCACGATGACCTGACAGGAGTTTATGTTCCCGACTGAGAAGATAAGCACGACGTATATCCATCATTTCTTCAGAATGTTTCTCTTTTTCGATCCACCAAGTCCACTTCCTCGCCTTCGCCTCTTGCATTCTAAATTTCAATTCAAAGCTGCAACAGCTGGGTGCATTTTTGATTTCACGCAAACGGTGTAATTGATCCGCTGCTCGTCTTGTGCTTCTTCTTGCTCTCCTTTCTTTCTCTCCTTGTGCGAGTGGATAATAAGTACACATGCGTGGTTCACGCATCTTGATCCGTAATCATCTATAAGAGTGTCAACTCTGCTTTTCCACTGACCGCTGTTGCGAGAAGCAGATTGCAAGACGGTGAAAACAACACGCACCGTTGTTTCAAGAAAAGAGAAAAGGAATCGAGGCACAGAGAGTCCCTTTCTGTTGATTTGTGCCAGTGGTGTTCTTTAAACCCCTGTTTTGGTTTCCCCCCGTTGTCATCGTTTTTCCATTTCCTTCTTCCTCCACTGAGTGTTAAGTAGTATTTTTTTCCCCTTTTTTTCTTTTATTGTGTGTACCTTCTTTGTTTTTCTTCTTTTCTGTTCCTAGCACAGTTGTAGCCAGTTTCCTTACCCCCTATCTACTTCACAACTTAAAAGCTTCTATTTGTGTTCCTCCGTCTTTTTTTTTTTAATTTCTTGTGTGTGTTTATTGTCTTCTTTATTTAGTTTCTTTTCCTGTGTGAATTTTTTTTCCTTTTCATCTCTTCCGTTGACTGCTTTGTACTTGTCTTATCTCTTTTGTTTTGAATAAGCAGGAGGGTTCTTTTTTTTCTCTCTCTCTTATTCGACTTCATATTCTACAAAAGGTGTGAGTTCAAGTTTACCGTTCGACTTTTTGCACTGTTGTGGTGCTGTTTCCTTCTTTATTTTCTACTGTTGACCTCGATCGAAGTCATCGTTGTTTTTTCCCCCTTTTTTTCCAACGTGCCACTATCCTCTCATCATTCATAAAACGTTCTAGTGCCACTCTAGCCACAAACATAGTTCCTCTCTTTAAAACAAAGTAAACAAAAAGAAAACACCCATAGAAAAAAAGAAAAAAAATGAGCCGCTCCGTCCGCTCCTCCATGGCGAGCATCCATTCGCTCGCCGACAGCATGGGCGACGACGAGTTCCTCTCCGCAAGTCCTTTCAACCCTAAGAATCTCGAACTACGACGTGCGCAGCGGGAGGCCGTCAACGCGAACAAGACGAACTTCCAAGCGGAGTTCTGCCGCATCGACTCGATGGCCTACCGTGGCCGCGGCATCGTGGAGGACAACGATAATGTGGCCCCCGTCGCCTTCCCAGCTCCACGTGGGCGGCCAGCGCAGCCGACACACAACACCGGCGCGCACGCAAACACAGGTAGCAACAATAGCAGCAACAACAAGAACGCTAGCAACAACAACAACGCTGGAGAGAGGACCGGTGGCCGTCCACCTCTGGCAAGTCACATCATGGTGTCCGACGACAACAGAGTGGCAAGCGCGTCGCGGCGTCGTCTTGGCGGCCGTGATAGGAACCCCCGCTACAACTACGGACCGGAGACGAGTGATGTGCCGGCGCCAGCCACCGCCATGCACATCCCCGCCCCGCCTTCGCCGAGTCGCGGCAGCGTCGACCGGCGCACCTCTCACAACGACGGACGCAGCCGCGACGCACCGATCACGGCCCACGTCGCGGCTTCCACCGACACCGCCGCGGCACGGCCGACGAGTAAGCCACGCGCCGCACCACACCAGTTTGTGATGGCCCCTCTCTCCCCCGCGGATCACTCGACCGACTCGTACGACTTGCTCGGTGTGAGCTCGCCACCGCCGGCGCGTGCGCCGCACCCGCCACTGCCGCCGCGTGCCCCGGCACCGCCGCGGACCAATCAGCGCACGGGCATCGCCAGCAGCAGCCCAGAGGCACGCGAGGAAGGAAATGTCGGCCGTGTTGAACAGCTGCAGCCGGTGGGTGAGCGGGCCAACGGGAGCAGCGACCACGACGGCACGCAGAACGGCGCCCGTCATCCCGCCTTCCACGCGGACAGGCGCCGGAAAGTGGATATGGTCGACTTTATTGCGCCGCTCTCGCCGTCCAAGGCGTCACCCATCGCCCAGAACAACTCCTTTCCCTCGCCGGCGCTGCGTGGCGTGGCGGCGGCGAACTCCTCGACGTCGTCGCAGTCGTCGGCGCTCACGCTGCCACCGCTGACGGGGCAGGGCAGCAGCGACGACAGCGGCGTCTCCCGTGCCGTGCAGCGACGCAATTCTTCACCGGCGCGTGTGCGTCGACCGTCCGCCGGCGTCGCCGCTACGTCCTCCACGCCGAGTAACAGCGCCGCGGCGTCGCCTGCCTCGCTGCCGGCCTCCGCGCCGATGCTCTCCCCCGCCACGGGCTCCAGCAACGATTTCAGCGCACCGGTGCTCGGGGCTCGGGTGAAGAAGAGCGACAGCAGCAACAGCAGCAATGCAAAGGAGGCGGCAGCGGCGCCGCCGAGCCCGTCCTCTGCCGGCCGCAGCTCCGAGGTCGGGGTGACGCCGGCGAGCAACCGCAGCATTAAGCTTCGCGCCACCGGCGTGGGGCGTGGCGCACCCGGGAACCTCCGTGGATTTGGCTCGAGCGCCTCTCAGCCTTCTGCGGCGCCGAGCGTCGTTAGCGCTGCGTCGCTGTCCTCCTCGCGTACGTCATCGGTGTCGTCGTCGTCTTCAACGCCGGTGGCGACGCCGTCCGCCACGCTGCGGCTGCTCGCAGGGGACCGAAGCGCAACGCCGAGTCGCCGTCTGGCTGCTGCGGCGCGTCTGGCCGTCACACCCGCTTCCACGCCAGAAAAAGTCGTCTTCCACCCACCGCCACCGCCGCCACCGCAGTGGAAGGCGACCGCGGTGCCAACCCCGGTGCCGCTGCGCACCACCACACGCGCACCAGCCCTCGCGCAGGCGTACAACGGCAGCAACAACGGCGGGAAAACTGCTGCAACGGGCAGTCCAAGCCGCGACGCCGTCAACGACGATTTCCTCAGCAGGGCAAAGAACGCGCAGCAGCGGCGCTCGTTGCTGGACGCCGGCGGGTCAGCCATGAGCGACTCCGTGCGGCGGCAGTACTACTGCCTGCCGTCCGCAGAGGACACGTCGATCCCAAACTTCGCCATGCGACCCGGTGACTTGCACGTGAAACTGGACAG
Organism: Crithidia acanthocephali; assembly: GCA_000482105.1. Lineage (NCBI taxonomy): Eukaryota > Euglenozoa > Kinetoplastea > Trypanosomatida > Trypanosomatidae > Crithidia > Crithidia acanthocephali. The sequence continues at coordinate 63,646 of AUXI01000025.1, read as the reverse complement.
TCTCCTCGCCTCTGAGGGCGACGAGGAGGAGAAGGACAGCGGCAACCACAAAGTGAAGAGCTCGTGGGGAACAAACAACAACAACAACAGTAACAGTGGTAGTGATGGGCGGCGTGGCGGCGCTACGCGTGCATCCTCCCCGCCCACGGCACCGTCCCTGGCACGGCAGCTCAACGCGCGGCGGTTGCCCGTCGCCGCCTCGCCACCTGCCGCGCAGCCGTCCTCGACGTCGTCGCCGATGACGCGGCCGTCAGCCCCCACCTCTTCCTCCGCCGTGCCGCAGGACTACTTCCTTGATATCGGCTCCCCCGCAACAGGGGAGAGCTCGTCGTCGCCGCAGTGGTCTCCGCAGCAAGACCGCTTTATCCTGCCCGAACCATCCGATGTGGAGAGCGACACAGAGGGAAGTGATAAGACGATGGAGCCGCTGATGTTAGACGCCGTCCGGGCCTTCAACAGTCGCTTTGGACAGACGCATCTGAAGCGGTAAGGGACGATGCAGTGGCACGCATGAATTGTTTTTTCCCCCTTTTCACTTTCTTTCGTGGTGAGTGTACCTCGAAGTCCGTTGCGCCTGTATTCGTGATCGTTTTACCGTTGTTACTTTGAAAAAAGTTTCTGTTTTTCTTGCCATCAAGTCCACCTTTTGTTGGTCAATTGACTAGTTGTCTTCAAAATGCTGTGACTGCGTTTTTTTTTCTTCTTATGTTGTTGTTCAATCGGTTCCTGTGTTTCTTTTATCCTCCCTTTCGACGTACGATTGATCTTTCCGTAGAGTTTTCGTATTTTTCTCCTGCTAGCCTGTTTTCGGTTTGTTCTGATTCTCGCATACTTTTTTTCTTGTTATTTTACTTTTTTTTCTCAATCTTTTTTTTTCCTTTCTTTTTGTTTGTTTGCAGATGGATTCTAGCTTGCACCCTTCTCGTTTAATACGGAATTGTTTCTCGTTTTTCGGTGCACTCTATTGCCACTGCTCCTTCTTTTCCTTCTAAACTCTTTTTTCTCCCTGCCGAATAAATTGCTTTTTTTAAAAAGGAAGCCGCAGTGAGTTTGCCCCTTGGATAAAAGGGAAACACTGATACGTCTCCGTCAGTAAAGGAAAAGAATAAAGGTCAAAATACAAAGGGACAAACAGCTCCACCGCGCGTTTTCTGTTATCAGACAACTAGATTACAATACACTTCCCCCAAAAAGGGCATCTTCTCCGACCCATTGCTTTTTTTTTTTTTTAGATAGGAGCGTATGCCTTTTTCCACGGAGCAAAGCACGTCTTGTCTTGACCATGGTATTGGCTTTCCTTTTTTTCTTTCTCCCCGTTTGACAGCACCCCTCAAAGCATCAGTATTGATGGAGTAGACTACGCTGCTTCCACTTTTCCTTTTTCTCTTTTCTTTTATGTGAACTGCTTTCCTTTTGCCGCAGTGCTGTTGCCGGTTGGCGGACTCGCTGAACAAGACCGTGCAAAAGCTTTTAACTAGCTTGTTTTCTTTTTTATTTTACAGGCGTCGTAATGTGTGTCTTTTGTCTTCTTTTGTTTTCTTCTCTTTCGTGATCATCGTGTAGATGTTTTGGTTTCAGTTGTCTGACGTTTTTCTTTCCCCCTCTTCTTTTTTATATATTTGCGTTGGCGGTGGTAGCGGGTGGCGAAACTTATGAAGACAGCCGATTGTCTCCTTTGCACTGCGTAGTTTTGCCGTTTTTTTGATGATCTCTCCACCACTTTTTTTTCCTCCCCCTGAAGATTTGTGTGAGCAGCGGGAAGAGTAGTGTCATGAAGACACAACTTGAAGCGCAAGAAAGAAAAACGCGAAGCAGCACAGCCGTGCAGACAACAAAGGAGCATTTGAGCTTGAGTTGCTTTTAAGAACGCGCCTTAAAGCGCAGAAGGGAGTCGACCCATTACCAAAAAAAAAAAAGAAAACGAAGTAGCTGCTATGCTGTTGCTAAGCTGTACTAGAAATAGTGTGCTCTTCCACACACGCACAAAGAAAAAGAAAAAAAAAAGCACGTGCCGGGTGAGAGAGGACATTGATTTCACAGACACTGCAGCATCCCTCACTTTGCGCAGCTACTTTTTGTGCGAGTTTCAATGTTCTCAGATATGTCACCTTCCTTCCAATCTCTTTTCACCTGATACCCTTTCACCAACGACGAACAACTACGCATCTTTTTTTTTTTGAAAGAAGAGCGTACATGATCAAAGTGTCAAGCGCATGAGTGCCTAGTTGAACCTCTGACTCTGTTTAAAAAAAAAAAGGAAATCGCGAAGAGTTTGTCTCAACGCGCAAAGAGAATCCGTAGTGCTTTCCACAGGAAGTAGCACACACAAACACGCCCATACAGGAAAGGGCAGACGCGTTCTTCTCTCCTCTCTCTTCTACCCCCTTTTTTTTTCTGGGTTCCCCCCACTTCTCACATACACGTGAAAAAACGCGGCTACTTGCAGCTACAGTCCTTTTTCATTATTATTGTTTGTAGGCACAGTCTTCCCAAGCCTTCGCTCGCACGTATTCGGCGAGCGTTCAACTGCTGCGACAGCTGCATCCACAACATCGGCTTTATTTCTCTTTCTTTTTATCCTTTTTGGATAGCTTTTTTTTTTTTCAAGTCGTAAATCTGTACATATCATTAACTCCCAGCCGTCTTTGTCAGCAATGGCGAATGTAATGCCGGAGTGGCAGGGCGAGGAGATCGTAGAGGATGTGGAGGAAGTGCTAGGCGGCAAGAAGCCGGAGTTGCCGGCCGCGATGAAGCGTCACTGCGGCCGCGTCCCCCCACCGCGGAAGACCGTCCGAAACTCCTCCGTGAGCCCCAAAGCGGTGGTGGACATCCAGGCCTTCGCGTGTGACGCGATTGAGGATGACTTGGTCACCGACAGCCTCAGCGCGCCGTCGCCGCTCAATCTCGAGATCGCGTCGGGCAAGCCGTCACCGCGGCTGCCCAACGGTGGCGGTGCAGCTGCGGCGTCACCGCCGAACAGAGCCCTCAACTCCGTTCGTGTGTCACCGGACGATCCGCAGGTGTCCGGCCGAGACGCCAAGACGCAGGCCGGCCGAGCCGGAGCGAAAGCCAACAACGATAATAGCAACAGCAACGTCAGTAACAACAGCCGACCCCGGCCGCCGCCGACACGTGGGCCAGGTCAGCTTGCAACCAACCCTCGCCAAGTTGTCGCTGCTTCTCCGACTACCACCACCGACGCGGCGCCAACAAACACGAGCATCAACAAGCTAATTAGCGGAACACCGAATCGCCTGTCACCAATGAACGACGCGGACGAGGCGTCCCGTGCGGCTGCCCCGCGGGCGGCCACCACCACCGCAACGGCGACCGCGGCACCGGCACCGGCGAAACCCTCTCCGCCGACAGCCGCCGTCGTCTTCAAGCGCAGCGGCAACGTTAAATCCTCCCCGTCCATTGGCAGTCTGGACGACGGTGCCAGCGACTTCACCACGCCAACCGACTCCAGCAGCCGCAAGGCGCCGCTGCCCTTCTCCGCGCCGGCCGTGCAGAGCATTCCGAGGCTGCGCCGCGACACCTCCGCACCGACGCCGGGGCAGCCCACGAGGAGCCAGGATGTCGCCGTCCGCAAAGCGAGCTCCGTCGGGGCGCCGGCCGCCATCGCCACGAAAGCGGTACCACCGCAGATGTCGTCCACCGCGCAGGGAAGAGGTGCTGGTGGCGCCACCACGGCAGCAGCGAGCACTACGCCGGCGGGCACAGCAGCGGCGCCCGTGAAGCCATCCTTGCTGGCACCGTCAACTGGCAGTGGACGAGCGGGGAGTGGCGCGGCTCCTCAGCCGGCCTCGCGTTCGCGCACTGTGCCTCGTGCGATGCCGGCGCCTGCCGCTGCTGCAAATGACGTGAAGTTGAATGCCACCGCGCCGCCCTCGCGACAGCAGCAGCGGCCCGGCGCCACCTCGCCGGATGTGCCTGCCACAACCGCTGCGCCGCGGCAGGCTCTGGCGAACAGCGACAGCCGCCGGCTTGCCGGGTCACCGGCGCTGCCGCGTGTCGGCCCGCAAAACCACACTGGTGCAGCGGCGGAAGACTTTCACGATGGCGACTACCCAGAGTACGACCTCTTCCCCCCACACAACACCGCGCCAGAGAAGAGCGCGCAGGAGCCGCAGGCGGGCAGGCAGAACGCACGCAACCTCAACAATAGCATGATGTCCTCGCTGGGCTACCCGATTCTGCGCAGCGCCTTCGACTCGTACGCCAACTTCGACTCCACGCTGCCCTCGCTCACGAATTTGAACGCCACGCAGGGCACGGCGACAAACACAAGCCGCGCCGGCTCTGCCCGTCCACCGAACATGATGACGCGTAATTCGGTGACGGCGCTGCGTTCGAAGAGCTCGTTTGCCGGCGCGAGCAGCCTCCACCGTCGTCCGCAGGGGGCCGAGGGCACCGCGGCTGCGGCTGCAGCTGTCGTGGCGGTCGCCGGGCAGTCGAGTGGACCGAAGACGGAAAGCAACACCGCTACTGCTGCGGGGGTGAGGCCACCACCAAAGCCGGCAACGCGGGCTGCAGTAAACACGTCAAATGATAAGAGCTCTACGTCGGATGAAAAGACGGAGTCTGGTACGCCCGGTGTGGACGAAAGTGGCGCCGACAAACACCACAAGCGTGCACCGCAGTCGAAGCGCGCGCTACGGCGACGCAGCACCGACTTTCGTGAAATGTAGCGACGAGAGCAACAGCTGCGAATGTTATTTCTTCTCCCTTCTCCTTTTTTTGTTTTTCCCTCGGCTCGTCTTTGCTGCGCCACATGTAGATAAGATAGTTGCGCATGTCCTCTTTGTTTTTCTCTCTTGTTTTCTGATCTGTCGCTATCAACTTGTTTTTTTTTTTTAGTTTTAGTATTCAGTGGAAAAATTGCAAAGCAAGGGGCGGTTGTTTTTTTTTTTGTTGTGAGCGTCAAGGCTTTTTCCTGTATAGTTGTTCTTTGTTTTTCTTCTCTTCTCTCTCTCTCTTTCATACCATACTTGGTGAATTCACTTCTCCCTTCCATTTTTGAAGCATCAGTGTTGGCCGCAATAGCGTTCTCTGAGTTTTAATCTCTTCTCGTCCATTTGCTTTTCCTTAAAAGCGTCAGCCTGCCATCATGCGCACATCAGTGTAGCCTTCTTTTTTTTCCTTTGGCCGCCGATTGATCCGGACTCGCTCCTTTCTTAAGATCATTTTTAATGTATTACGTCTGTGTTAAATGCTCGTTTTCAAGCATGTGTTGCGAAGCGACACCTTTGCCACCCGTCTTCGCTTACCTTTTTTCCGCGTTCATATCCTCTTTTTCTTTTATCCCTCTCTTTTTTTCCACTTGCTCAGAAGCTTTGCTCTGATCAAAACTTTTTTTTTTTTTTGCAACACCGTAGAGACGCTCAATTCCTGCTACCTTTTTTCCCTCCTTTTTTCTTTCGTCTTTTTCTGTGCATATTCCAATTCTTTTTTCCGTTTTCAATTGGCTCTTGTTTGCTGGTGAAGTAGGCGCGAATAGCACCTGCCGCTGTCTAGCTCCTTTGTAATTCTCTCTCTTTTCTGCACTATCCGGGACCTCACGTTACATGGCCCTTGATAGGCTCTACTCGCAGGAGTCAGTTCATTGCGCAAGACATATTTCATTGTGTCCCAGCTGTTGTTAGTGCTGTGTTTGTTAACGCAGACACCTGCCAATGAATGTATTTCGCTCAGGAGATTTAGCTCCCAATCGTGTCTTTCAATACTCTACACGTTTCTTGTTCTTTTTTTCTTGCTGTCCATGCACACGTCAGCTTTTCTGCTTTTTCATCCGCCTCGTGTGCCCAGACAGGAGTGTATTATTCCTGACTGCCTTGCTTTGAATTCTTCCTCAAGTTTTTTTTTTCGCTGAATAGCTTCCTCTTCGTGTTTTCCCCCCTCTTTTCCAGACTACACCTTCTTTCTTTTTTTTTTAATTCTTCTCCTGGTTATGGCTACTCTAATGTTTTACTTGTGGTTCCTTCATCTTTTTTTTTTTACTAGTTTTCGTTTGTCTCTGCTGCTGTTGTTGTTGACAGATCTTTCGCCATTGACGAAAGAAGAAAAATGTGAGATGTTTCGACACCTGCAAGGTGTTTTGTTGCGGTGCTGTGCGAGGATGCGCTCCTGCGTTTTGATTGTCCCTTTTCGCTTCGCAGAAGCTGCTTCTCTGTTTCTTTTTTTTCCCCCACTTTGTATAGGGGAAGACTCAAATAGCTTAACAGTTTAACGACAGTCGGTGCAGCTGCGTCATCAAGTCGATTAACGTCCGTATGAACCTCTCTCCCGTGGAGAAGCACAACTATCTGGCTGCCCACTGCTACCATCGCAAAGTACCGTCGGCAACATCTTATGTCGCAGGGAGAAAGAATTGGTAGCGAAGACTGCGCAGCAACGTCGTACGCTAGAGTCGACGTATATATATTTGTGTGTGCTCAATTGGCAGCAGTGTCAAATGGTGCTTGATCGACTCTCACTGCGAAACGCACGGCAGTGATAAAGATCAATTTCTTTGCCAGCAACATCTTACGGCCATTCTCTCTCTCTCTCTCTCAACGGACGCGCCTCAGGTTGCTTCTTTTTTTTTTTGTGTGTGTGTGTTCAAAAAGGTGCTGCAAGTCTACCTTTTTTTTCTCTCTAAAAAGAGCTAGCAGAAACGGATCATTACATCGAGCGCTCTGTGCTTGTGTCCAACGCTGAGAAACAATCTTACTGTCTCTCTGAAACTGATTTCACCGCAGACGCGCTGCATCGTTGTATTGAACCAGCATATTTACATCACGGCTTTGCGCTGCTGTGTTGCCGTAAAACAACAACAAACGGCAAAGGAGTGCCTCGTACTAGTCGACCTTGCTGTGTGCAATGGCTTCCTCATCTTGGTCCCACAGCGGACGTATCCTGCTCAACGCCGCCCGCGTCTACTACCTACCGGACGAACCGTCCCTGCCGCCGCTGCGGTGGAAAGCGGAGCAGCAGCGCTTCGAGTACTTCAACAGCGCCAACAGTGAAGATGTGGAGCTGCGCGCCTCCCTGACGGAGCTCGCGCAAGCCTGCTCCCAACTCTACCACCTCCAGTCCGTGCAGCAGCAGTCGATCGCGGCCTCTCTCAGCTGCTTCCTGCCCTGCGAGGCCCTCTACGGCGTCCTCCCGCTCGGCTCTGTCAACTCCGCCCTCGTCTACGTGACGGAAAAAGAGTACGTCTGCTCGCTCTCCGTGGGCGGCGCGACGCACGAGGTGTACGCCGTGCGCGGCCTTCAGTGGCTGAACCTGCCCGGCGTGACATCGTCGACGCAGTCGCAGCGGCAGCGGCGGCAGCAGCAGCAGCGCGAGCGCCGTCCGCGCAGCCGTCGCGCGGGACGCGGCAAGTCGTCGCACGAAGCAGACACGAGTGCAAGCAGCAATGGGAAAGGCCGACGGAACGCGTCGCTTAAGGGAGACGATGCAGAGGAGAAGTCGGAGGAGGGGGAAGAAGAGGAGGAGGAGGCGGACGAGCACGGCGACGAGGCCTCTGTCACGGACAGCGAAAGCGCGGCAGAAAGCGACCGCGACGACGGTGATGACGACGACGACGGCGATGACGATGCTTCGCTGGACGATGTCGGCCGTCTGCCAAACAAAACCGTCAACGACTACCTCGCCGTTCTGCACCGGTTTTGCGAGGCAGTGAGCACGGAGGATGGCGGGCAGCACGCGGAGGCAACACGCCAGCCGTCCACGACGTTACCGGAGCTGCCGGGCATCGCGGGGCCAGCCGGCAAGTTCTCGTACCTCTACTTCTCCCCTACGCTGGACCTTAGTGCAGATCCGGTACACCTGCTGGGCCTGATCACCCACACCGCACACCCAAGCCTCGCGCTGAACGCCGCGGCCGCGCACCCTAGCAGCGATGTCAACGACAACTCTCTTTCCACGGTCACGACGCACAACGAGACCGGCGGCAGCGAGGCGAGCCCGGACTTGGCGGACACGCACAAAACACCACGGCATGGTTCCAACGCGGCGGGCAGCTACCATACTTGGGCGGACCTCCGCGCGGCAGCAACGACGCGCCAACTCTTCCAGTGGAACGGCCCTCTCCTGGCCGAGGGCTTCGCGCTACCCACCCTGGAGGCTCTACGCAGAGACTATTGTGCCCGGCAGCACGAGGGCAGCTGCGACGCCTCGGGCCTGTCTGACCGGGAGGAGATGGGAAAAAAGCAGAACGGCAAAGCGAGCTCTCCGGTGCTGCCGTGGCGTTGTGTCTGCGCAGAAGAGGTGCAGCGCGACGCACGCGCGCACTGCCACGCACAAGCTGCTGCCCCGCACTCGCAACCGCCCAGCAGTGCTTTCCCCTTTGCCAACGCCGGCGCCACAGCTGGCGGTGCCGGGAGAGTCGGTAGTCAGAGTCCTTCGTCCGCGCAGTCGCCGTCCTCGATGCCGCTCTACGTGCCATCCTTCATTCGCGGCCTCGTCGCGCAGGCGGTGGCCTCACCGACGACGTCGATGACGCTGCTGACACGCACGTGCTGCCGCTGGGCGGGGACTCGCTACAACCGCCGCGGCCTCGAGCCCGGGCATAGCGGCGTGGTGGCGAACATGTCGATGACATCGCTCTGGGTTACCCCGCGGTGCAGCGGCAGTAGCAGCACGGCCGAGTCGACGCCGGCCGCAGGCACGGCAACGCCGTTCGCCGTGTACACGGTGATGCGTGGCTCTGTCCCGCGGCGGTGGGAGCAGCCGGCCAACCTCGCGCTGAAGCCAACGATTAAGATTTCACCGGTCGGCAACGCAGCGGAGGAGCTGGCGCGGCACGTTCGTTTGCTGAAGCAGTGCAACCCGCAGCTGCACGCCCTTTTCTGCCTGGACACGATGTCGCTGTCGAAGCTGGAGGAGCCGCTCGCCGAGGCGTTTGCGGTGGCCGTCAAGCGCTACGTGGAGGGCACACCAAAGCTGCCGTCAACGGCGATGAGTTTGCTCGCCGAGGAGAAGGAAAAGGACACCGCCACCGCCGCCGCTGCAGCGCACGCCGTCGGCGAGGACGGTGGAGTGGCTGCGACAGCGGCAAATGCACCACAGCGTGACCCCACGGTGACGCTCGTGAAGTTCAACGTGAAGAAGGAGCTGAAGAAGCACCACTACGATGAGATGATGCGGCGCTGCTTGGCGGAGCTGAACGACGCGGCGGCGGGTGATGCGTGGATGGACTTCACAAAGGGGCACGCACGGTGTTTGCAGGAGGACGCAACGGAAATGGTGTCCGTCAGCAGCGGCAGTGGCAGCGGTGTGGTGAACGGGAGTAGCCTCAGTGCCTCTCTCAGCAACACCAGCCCTGCCGCGCGGGACGCCGTCGAGAAGGCGGATGGGAGTGCTGACGTAGACAACACCGGAGCAGCGGCACTCCCGCCACGCCTCCGCTTCGACTGCCTGCAGACCCGCTTAGTGCGGGTCAGCTGCCTCGACTGCTTGGACCGCACGAACCTGGTGCAGAGTATCCTGCTGTGTGCGGTGCTGCCGCGCATGATGGCGTACGTTGACGCCGCGTCGTGCAAGTTGGGCACGAGCGGTACTGATGCAAGCGCGCAATGCAGCACCAACCCTGCCGCCTCCGACCAGACACGTATTTGGGTGCACACCTGCCTGCGGGATCCTGTCTACATGCGTGCATCGCACCAGCTGCGCGTGCTCGTGGCGGCGCAGGGCATGGCCATCTCCCAGCTGTACGCCGGCACCGAGCCGCACTTTGTGCCCTACATGTTGAACGGCCACCACCACTGGTCGCACAAAATGGTGGAGGGGGTGCTGGCGCAGCGGCGGTGGTACCAGCAGAACTTCTTCGACGGCGTCAAGCAGGACGGCATCTCGCTTGTCACGCGGCAGCACAACCCGCAGGCCTTCAACGCCGACATCGAGAGCCCGTTCTCGCGCGACCTGAGCGGCATGAACCGGCAGGTGATGTACGGCCTTCTGCTGGCTGTGCTGCCCTTCTTCTACAGCCTGATGATGTGCTGCTCGGAGCACCACTACGCCTCCTCTGTTTTTCAACTGCACTTTGCGATCTGCCTCTGTTGGGTGATGTACGTGGTCGTGCTGTACAACAAGCTGATGCGCTACCGCGTGACGTACACCAACCGACCGCTCCTGCTGTACACGCGGCAGGCGGAGTGGTGTTGAGGTGGAAAGTCGTGAGGCAGGGTGTCCCAATTTGCTTTTCGTAAGAGTGCTCCCTTTCGTTTTCTTTTTTCTTTTACTCTGCCTGGGAGACACACGCAAAAAAGTGTTTATCGTGTTTTTGTTTTCTTTCGGTGTAACTGTTGGTTTACAGACGATCAAAAAAAAAATGAAAACAGGTGAAGGGTAGTGCGTCTCGGCGGTTTTACAGAGAGCGCATCAACGTGGGTGCCAAAATGGTTGTGGCAGAGTTCCAGTCTGTTTCACGTTGATGTGCTACAGCGGCGCTTGGTGAATTGGAGTGAAAGGGAAAAAGAAAGTGCACGCCACAGAGCAAGGCAGCGTCACAAGGTGTCTTGTGCCAAGATTCTTTTCAGATGCTCTCTACTTTTCTGCTCTACTTTTTCTCTCCTCATTTCATCTTTCATTCCGTTTTTTCTCTTTTTCTTTTTTGTGTGTGACATCTGTTGCTCTACACATGCGCGCAGTAAAGCGAACAGGATTGTTTCATACCGCTCCCACCATTTCCTGACCTCCTCGCGCACTTGCCATAGTTTCGCGAACTTCCCCGTTTCCCCCCTGACTGCGAAATTCACATATTTAGTTTTTTTTACCCTTGGTTTTTATCTCTTTCTTCATTTTGCTCTTGTTATATCTGCTTTAAACTGTCTTCTTCTCTTTTTAGATTTTCTTTCTGCTGATCAATTCGAACTGTTGACGACGCTGCTCTGATCTAGTGAACTCTCTCTTTGCACCGCTTGTCAACACCCTTCACTCCACAAAAAAGACCCAAACACAAACACACACACAAAAACCATCCCCCTTTTTTTTAACCGCCCTTTCCCGTAAAAGAGAGAAAAAAAGAAAGAAACATGCCTCGCGTCTTTTCACGGCCCAGTGCGGTGCTCAGCGCACTACCTGTCACGCACTACAGCACAATGGAGCGCAGCACGCAGCGGCACACGCACGACGTGCTGCGCCACTCGGTGGAGCGGCTGTGGCACCCCTTCATGACGGGGCGGCACGGGGCGGACCTGAAGGCCTACCGCTTTGCCGAGAACCTCGCCGAGCTCTGCACCCCAGGCATCACGTTTACCTGCCAGGTAAACGGAGCCCCGGGCGGAAAGCGCGTCCTCGAGGACTTCTTCGCCACCCTTGTGTCGGGTTTCGACATTGTGCAGGTGAACGTGGAGACGGCGCGTGGCAGCTCGCTGAGTGAGCCGCGGGATGTGCACAACTACCGCGGCTACTACGTGCTGGAGCACACCCGCCCGTTCCTCGGGTGGACGCCGTCGCCGGCCGCGCCGCAGCTGCCGTCGGCCTACGCGCGTGCGGCGGCGGCTGCGTACGCCGGTGAGGGCGGCGAGGCTGCAGCGCGCGTTGACCGCTCCAACGGCTACGCAGAGAAGGCCACCGTGTCGTTCTCGTCCTCGTCCAGCGAGGCAGCGCCGCCGATGCCACCTGCGACACTCGTGGTGCCTTTCAGCACCTACGTGGAGGGCGTGACAGGCAGTGGGCGGCTCTCGCACCTCGTCCTTCGCTCCCCGGCGATGGATCTGCTGGCCGGCTGCGCGGAGTGCCCGGAACAGGTGCGGCAGTGTCTGCAGAGCAAGGAGGCAATGAAGATGTTCGCGACGCTTCGCCGCGCCGGTGTGAAATCGGAGATCATTACCCCAAGGACGTTGCTCAGTGCGTCGAAGCAGAACGAGGTGTGGACGGCGGCGCTCGGGATTTTGTAAAAAAAAAGGAAAAAAAGAACGAAAAGGCGTGAAACTCTGTGCGTATTTTGAGTACTGCATGCGTGCGTTCTCGTGTTATCAACAGCACACAAATGTAAGTATGCCGTGCTGTTTGAATCAACTGAGCCACGCTGCGTGCCGCCGACTTGAAGTGCAATCGTCTCGGATCGCCTAAAGAGTCTGCTCCTTTATTATTATCATTATTGTTCATTTGTTTTTCACCTTATCCCTTTTCGGTAACTTGAAGTGAGTTGTTGTTCCATTCGTTTTTTTTTCTCACTTCACTCCCTCCCGTTTTTTTTTTCATCTATCGCAACAGCTCCTCAATAATTGGCTGGGTGCTTATTTTTCTCTATTTTAATGATTCGTTAAAAAAAAAGAAATCGAAAAGTGAGACTTTTTAATAGAAGCCACTCGCACGCTTTGATCTTCTTGCTTCCACAGCTTTCTTCATCTGCTGCTTTTCTTTTCATGGCGTCAGCCAAAAACAAAACAAAAACGTCCTACAAATTAACACACACACATACCCACACGTACGCACCTTTCAGTCGAAGACTTACTTTTTCATTTTCGTTTTATATCTCGAGTTTTTTTTCTACCTTTTTTTTCATCTGCTTCAATTCGTCTACTATCCCTACTTGACTGCTTTCTTACTGCTAGTATAGGGTACGTAAAGAAAGAAAAGGAAAGAGAGACCTCTTGTCTTTTTGTTTCACCTGTCTCGCCGCTCGCTCTACATTCACGGACGCTCCCATTCATTTTATAGCCCCTTTTTTTTTGTTGCTTCCTCGAATTCGAGTGTGTAGCAGTTAGCTTCATTGCCACCACCATATGGTGCGGATCGTTTCAATATTACAGTTTTTTTTTTCGTGCTGTCAATTTATTGATGGACACAAATGCTATTATTTACTTCCCCTTACCAGGTATCCTTTTTTTTTTTTGCTCTTTATCTTAACTGGAAGGTGTGCGTCGGACCGTTTTGGCTGCCCAAAAAGCTCTTTCTCGTTTGCCAAAGGTCAAGCTGTGCTCGCCAAAAACCAAGCATTTAACGTTTTCACTCTTTCTTGTAGGAGGTGTTGTGTGAAACTGTGGATTGAGTAAGATACTTCTGTATTTGCTTGTGCGTGTCTTGTGCTTCCTTCTCACTGCTTCAGCTTTTTTCTTTCCTTTTCATCCCCAATTCGAACTTTGTGACAATTGCTTCGTGAATGCAGCTGCCCATGGTCTGCATGCGTCTCGTAGGACAACTCACAAACGTCTTCTTCACTTTTCCTTCCTTTTTTTTTGTTGTTCACGCGTCCTAATTCGATGTGGCTTTGTAGAGGAAAGCGTTTGGCACGTCAACGTTTTTCCGGGAACGCTTCTCTACCTCTCAAATCCACCTTTCTAACGTATCTTTGTTTGTCTTTTTGTGCCTTTTCTTTCCCCTTCCCTCGACAACAACAACATCAAAAAAAAAAAACCCCGACGTCTGTATGCTGCTCACCTAGTGCTGAGGCCTTTCCCTTTTCTTCCTCTCTCCGTCAGCTTTCATCGTATTTTTTTTTTTTTGGTTGCTTCTCGTTTTCTTTGTTTATTTGCTCTTTGAGGTTTTCTGTTGTGTGAGCATCTCTCTTCTGCTGTGTCTCCTAGATGAAGAGCCCTCTCTCTCTTTCTCAATAACAATGCGTGCAGACTGCTTCTTTGTTGCTGTTTTGCTTCGCACCGTTTGCTCAGAGAGGCAGCTTATAAGATGATGATAGCATTACTGGAAGAAAAAGGTGTTTCAAAAGCTGTAATTCGAGCAAGTGAGCAGCACAACGTCGCACTATTGAAAAAAAATCTTCTCCCTCACACAGTTTATCAATGCTCTATTTTTTTTCTTCTTTTCATTTTCTGTTTCTACAGTTGACTACAATTATCACTTTCGATTACGTTGACTTCTTTTTTTGTGGCTTCAGATCAAGGCAGAAAAAGCTGAAAGAACAGTGCTTGTGTGACTACCATTGGCATCTACCAGATCACACGATCTGACGTCGTTCTTTTTTGTGTGTGTTTGAGCTGAGAACACTACGCCTGGACACATGCCGCTGCTGCTTTGGATTTGCTTTTTCTGTTTTTTATTCCGATGCAACCTCTTCTTTTTCTCCCTTGGTCACCAAAGAACGCTCGGCTTTGACGGATCTTTCTTTACGTGCGTCATTGCTCTGACGTATTGGGCAACTGAACTACCGCAACAAAACCACAAAGAACAAAAAGCAAGTCGTATGGTTGCTTTTAGCTCTTCGATGAAGACATCGATGAGACAAAACGACCCCTTTTCTCTACCTTCCCTTTCTTTTTTGTTTTCATTCTGCAGATGTTTAAACCTCGTTGCTGTTCCTCTATACTGGCAACAACGGAATGCAACCCTTTCTTGTGCTTAGCGGCGAAGAAAAAAACCCACCAAAGAACAAAACAACAAAACTCTTTGTTTTGAAACGAAAGATAAAAAATGTCACGCTGCGAAGGCTGAAACGAAAGCCGAAAACTATTTTTGTCTTCGATGCGTACCTTTTTCTTTTTTTCTAGTTTCTTCTCGCTTTTTAGTACACTACATTTGTGGAAAAAGGCGTCACGGCTTGTCCCCGTACCATGCTTCACACTTATGTCTGTATGTGTGGTAACCCCTTTTTATTCTATTCGTCGAAAGTTCATTCTTTTCTTCTTTTACTTCTATATATTAAAACTACCCTTTTTTTTTTAGAGTGTCGATACGTACTGAGCTTCAAAGAGATCTTTTCTCAACAAACACTCGTGGCTCGCAAATGCTGCACGGTGCGCGTTTTCTCTCTGTGCCTCTATTTCAGTAGTTGTGGAAGTCCAAACGCACGGTTTACCTCTACCATTGCTGTCTAAGCGTTCAAGCGATGCAAAGACCGGTTTCTCTCCTTTTGAGGCGTTCTGGCTTTTGCGCTTCCGAGAACCTCTGCGGCAGGGGTACAATAACTTTTTGTTATTGTGTGTGTATGCGTGTTTGCCGATGCATCATTGCTCGTTTTCTGTTCCCGCGTCCAAGCGTTCATCTCTTGCCTTCTGCCTCTAGCGTTTTTCCTTTTCCTTTTCACGGAATCTAACTGTACGTGTTTTTAAAAGCACGCATCTCAGCAGGTAGCAATACACATCAAACTCTATCTCTCTCTCTCTCATTACCCTCCTTTTTCGTGTCCTAGAACAACGTCGAAAACAACAACAACAACAAAAAAAGAACAAGACAAGTTTTAGAAGCACACCCTCATGTCCGCCGCTGCTATGAAAGGCGTCGCCGCGGACGAGGTGGCGAAGTTTGCGGCTCTGCAGAAGCACTGGTGGGACCCGACCGGCCCCCTGCGCTCCCTCCACCTCCTCAACCCCATTCGTGTCCGCTACGTCAACGACGTCGTCCGCTCGTACGGCAAAGTTGCCTCGAGTGCACCGTCGGAGGCGTCTGTAGCCTTCCTCAGCAGTCCTGGTTTGACCCCGGCACACGAAGTGCTCGACGTGGGCTGTGGAGGCGGCATTTTGGCGGAAAGCCTCGCACGGCTTGGCGGGACGGTGACAGGCATCGACGCCTGTGCAGAGTCGATTGAGGTGGCCGAGAAGCGGCGCCAGCAGCTCGCCACCACCTACGCCTCCCCCGCCGCGCTGGCGAACTGGTCGCAGCGGCTGTCCTACCGTCACGTCTCTCTCTTTGATGTCGTGTGGGAGGAGAAGAAGCAGTTTGACGTGGTTGTGGCGAGCGAGGTGATTGAGCACGTCAGCGACGCACGCACGTTCCTGCAGGCACTCTGCGATGCAACGAAGCCAGGTGGTCTGCTGTTTCTCTCCACAATGGACAAGTCGATCAAGACGGCCATCACGCACATCGGGTTCGCTGAGAAGCTGACGGGCATCGTGGAGCCAGGCACTCACGACTGGCGCAAGTTTATTCCACCGAGTGATATGACGAAGTTCGCCCAGCGGTACGGCGTGCGCAACGTGGACCTCCAGTACATCGTCACCTACCCGGATCTCTTCCAGTCCATCGTGTCGCGCGACTTCCAGATCAACTTCTGCCTGTCGAAGAACGTTAACACGGGCCACTACTTTTGGGCAGGTCTGAAGGCGCCGCAGAGCACGACGCACGTGGTGAAGGCAGAGATCCTGAAGTGAACGCTACAGGTTTTTGCTTTCTGTTACCTGGTATCGACGAACGGTGTGTGTTTGTGTGTGTGTGTGTACGATGCCAATTGCCGAATCGGCATCGCGGACCGCAACGTGCTGTTTTTTTTTGCCTTCTCTTCTGCTTCCATGGAATAGGGAAGGAGTGAGAACAAGAAAAAAAAAGGCCTTGCTGCTCCGGCTCTCAACAATGGATAGTGCTAGCATGTCGCGATTGTTAGCTCGCGGTCGACAGTCGAGCACACCAATCAAAAAGAAAAAATTGAATAACGGTAATAGTCAACTTCTACTCTCAACTCTTTATTTTGTGGCTTTCTGTTTTACTCTCCAGGATTAGCGGATCTCACAGGTGTGAAGGAAACAAAGAAGCATTACGAGGCAGGTGCTTCTTCTTCTTCGAATCGTTGAATGTCGCGGCAGCTTTTCGATTCACGCAGCTTTGGCAGGGCATCCAGGTCTGCGTGTGAAATGGCACTGATGAGTATGTTTCGACACCTCTCTGTTGAGTGGAGAATCTGAAAATATCGACCATGACATCGCAGTGGTTGCTCGTCGCTCTCTTGGCGTGCAAGAGGCAAGCAAAAGGTATGTTGAGCTACTCTGACAGGGTGCGAGTTTTCTGTTCAAGAGCGCTGCTGCAGCGCCGTCGTTGGTCACTCTCCCCCAATATTCCATCTCAACATACCTCCTCATTCTTATCTGCACAAACTTGTTCTTGTCACAGCAAAGTCCAACACACACACACACACACACATCTACGTCAACTCGAAGCTTTTGCTTTCCTCAACGTACAAACTTTAACAGCATCGATCACCCGTTTTTTTTTCTTTCTCCTCCATTCCGTCGTGGTGTTTTTGCATACTGTGCTTCTGCTCCAGAAGCATGCTGTCTGAGTCAACCCCGCAAACGTCACCTCCTGCGGCGCCGCTGCAAGCGGAGAACCGCGATGCACCGCCGCACGACGACGCCGCCGCTGAAGGTGCAGCGGCTTCGCCGTCCACCACGACGACGACCACCAACGCCGAGGTTGCCGCCGCCCACGGCACCATCCGCTTCGAGGATCTCGGTGAGCCAGTGCAGCGCCTCCTGCGCTCCATTAAAGGCGATGTGAGCGACGAGGACATGGCCCTGCTGGAGTACGTCTCGGTGAAGGACATGGCGAAGATCTACAGTGAGATGGCGACGGACCGGCACGCGGAGGAGATCTGGGACGAGCTGCGGGCGGCCCTGCAGGCACGCAAGGAGAAGATGGTCCGGCGAGAGGCCGAGCTGACGGCGAAGCAGGCGGCGCTGGAGGAGGAACAGGCCGCGGAGGCTGAGCGGATGCGGCAGCAGCTTGAGGAGGAGGCGCAGGAGCAGATGGCCGCCGAGGAGGCACGCGTGCGGCGGCGCGAGGAGCGGCGGCGTCGCAAGGCGGAAAAGGCCGCGGCAGCCGCAGCCGAGGAGGAAGCCGCCGAGCACGCTGCCGCGGCGGCAGCCGAAGAAGCAGCCGAGGAGGCAGCAGCGGCAGCCGAGGAGGCGGAGCGGCAGAAGAGGGCGGAGCGGAAGCGCAAGCGACGGGAGGCCCGCGCACGAGAGCTGCAGGAGGAACAAGACGCCCTGGCTGCGGAGCGGGCAAAGCACGAGGCGAAGAAGCAGCAGAAGTCGTCCAACCAGCGGAAGGACTGGGATGAGTACGTGCAGAACCACCCACTCGAGTACGCGCAGGAGACGGACAGGTCGGGCCAGCTGCCGGCCGTCATTGAGCAGAAGGAGCTGAAGCACGTGCTGAACGCACCACCCGTGGCGTCGGAGAAGTTGCTGAGCCGCACCTACACCCCGGTGTGCCCGAGCTGCGGTAGCCGCTTTGATCGTGCGCCGCGGGAGTGGAACTGCCCGGTGTGCTTCAAGCGCAGTAACAAGATTGTGAAGGTGTGGCAGCCCGACAACGACACGAACACGTGCATGATGTGCAAGGAGTCCATCGGGTGGTGGTCGCGGCACCACTGCCGCAACTGTGGCCGCTTGGTCTGCGCAAACTGCTCAGAGAAAAAGGCCATTATTCAGGATATGGGCTACGATACACCGGTGCGTGTGTGCTTCGACTGCGCACGTTTGCGGTTGAAGTGATTTTTTTTCCTTTCTGTCAACACTTCTGTTTCTCTTGTTTGTGCAACGGCTTCGCGTTTTCTACCTCTCTCTCTCTCTCATTTTTTTTTTTTTACACTTGTATCCTTCTGACCCCGCGTGTGCTGAGCGTGTTTGGCGAACACCAACTCGTTGTTTTCTTTTTCTTTTTTTATTGCTGTTATTGTTGCTCGCGTCGCCACGTATGCGTTCCTAGCGTCGGTTTTTTTTATTTATTTCTTGCACCATTTTGCTTTTCTTTCTTAAACGTCGACCTGCCTCCTGTTTCCTGTCTCCTCTTTATTGCTACTCTGCCAATGCTTAGAAGGTTTCGAATACTGCTGTTGAGTTTAACACGGTACCTTCAGAAACAACAGTTCTGTTTCAGAGAAGAGCTGCGTTTCAACTGACCAGTGGCCACTGCAAAGACGCCACAGGTCTCTTCGGTGTTTGCTAGGAAGGAGAACGGCCTTCACCAACCGTACGGCCCCAAGAGCAATAACAGAAGAAGAAGTACTTCGAGAACTACGGTCGCGTTGCCGACGACGGGTTTTCTTCTTGTTGCTAGATTCATCTCCTTCGGTGTTGAGCGAAGAAAGTGAGAAGAGAAGAAAAAAAAGGCATTCGCGGCTGTACGCACATTCATTGTCCGCTTTCCTTTGACTCACTGCCTTTCCCATCATTTCGTCTCTCACGTCTCAATCGTGCGGTGTACACTTTAGTACCTTTCACATCCATCTTGAAGTCGTAGCACAAGCACGCTGTTGTTGTCCCTTTCACATCCACACATCCACTTATTTTTTTTTTCCTCGTCCTTTTCGCCACCGTTGCCTTTCACTGCAGCCATGGATCAGTTCGCCCTCGCCGTGAGCTCCGCTGTGAACTGCATCGAGGACCTGCGCCTCCCTGTGGTGCCGTACAACACGTACATCAAAGCCGTCTGCATCGGCGTCCCCCTCGCCGTCCTCGCCCACGACACCGCCGACTACTGGCTGCCCACCAAAGTGCGTGTGCCGATCCTGTCGTGGTTTCTCCGCCGCTGGCGCCAGGACCCGGAGGCGAAGGCGACGCACCTGCGGGTCATTCGCAACCTTTTCCTCTTCGCCTTCTTTGTGGTGCTCCGCATGGACGGCGCGGCCAACGAGGAGTCGCAGCCGTCCGACTACGTCTCGCAGCGGCTGACGAGCGCCACGGGGCAGCGCTCGGTGAACCAGGAGATCTACAAGGCCCGCCGCAACGCCTTCAACGCCGCCACGACGGTGATTGGCGAGGAGGAGATGAACATGGAGGGGGTGCAGCAGCAGCGCGACGCCGTCCTGCGCCGCCGCCACCTGCACGACCCGAAGGTCAAGTAAGCAAGAGAAGAAAAAAAAGTACTTCGCCGACTTGAGTGGTTGGACTACCTCCGTTGGTTTGTCTAGCACTGGTTGCCTCGTCTTGTGTTTCCGTTTTTGCTGTCTTCGTGACTGTTGGTCTGCGGAACACTTTTTTTTTACTCTTGTTGTTTGTTTGACGTCTCCAAGTGGCTTGAGCGATATTGCATTGCAGTTCTGATTGTTTTCGACGATCACGTTGTCAGTCACACAGTGTCGGCTTTGGTCAAGGCTTGCCGGTACGCCATCCTATATCTTTTGTTGTCCTTGTCACGGTTTGTTCCATTCTCTTTTTTTTTTCGATTGGTTTTTATTAAGAAAAACTATTTAAGTACTCTAATCAAAATGGTGTTGTGGGTTGAGTTCTTGCTTCCCTCGTCCTGGTGTGTCTTCCTTACATTACAAAAAAAAACTTATTTAAACAACAATTCTTTTTGAAGGCATCTGCCCGTTTGGTAGCGTGAGAGTTCTGCAGGTGCTGCAGGGCCACTGCACAAACAGACGTTGGCCACCGGGACGCCATGAGTTCGTTCTCAGCATTGTCAGCAGTGGAGAAAGCCACACAGCAGAAAAAGAACAAACATGCACGGAATCGTAGGTCGTTTGTGTCGAGACAATGTCTGCTTGCTCGCCCAGCTGCAGCTTGTTGCTGCGTGGTGATTGCTGCATTTTGATGTTGGGCACACACTTTTGCATCTTTGAATGTTTTTCTCACTGTCACTGTCATTGACGAAAAAAAAATAAGAAGCACATAACCTTACAAACTCACTTCTTCGCTTTCACCTCCACCCTTCATTTGCTTGTGCATTGCCGTGCAACGATCACTGGTGCAACTGCACTTAGTGTCCTCCTCTCAGAAGACAGCCAACGACGGCGGCGTCGCACTGCGGCACACATACAAAGGATTCATTTCTTTGAGACTTCGGTTGGCGAAACAGCTGCCTTCATTGTTTCACAGAAGAAAGCACGTTAGACTGGCGGCTTCAACAAAGATTGTGGCCAGCCTGTGTCATAGATACTTTTTTTTTCTTGTTGGTGTCTCTCCTCTTCCTGGTCACACACACACACGCACAGCTCCCACAACACACATTTACAATCAACATAGAAACACACTTCTCTCGCTTCTTCTCAAACGTCAAGCACCCAAAAGCGTCTCCGTTGACCAACAGCTGTGTATGCTATTGTGCAACATTTAGGTATAGAGTGCCTTTATTGTCTTTTTCTTTTCTTTTTTTTCCTTTCCCTTTCAAACCTCCTTCTTCTATACAGTTGTATTCTTTTTTTTTGTGGTTTTTCTTTTGTTGTAGCTGAATTAGAATTAGTCACTGTCCTTGCCAGCACAGTGCACTCGCTTGGCAACCGTTTTTTTTTTCTTAATTGTGTTTTGGAAGCAAACGGTTTCCATTGCGTCCTTGCGTTGGAAACAGACGATCGCGTGCTGAAACGATGATCAACAGCTACGTCCACAACTCAAGTGCGATAAGCACCGAGGACGGGAGCAGCTCTACCGGATACGGTGGACCGCAGCCACAGCGTTCATCCATGCACTACGCACAGCATCAGCAGCCACTGCCGCCGTCCTATACGCGTCAGCCACTCCGGGACTACGACGCCAATGAGCACCTGGCCACCTCTGCTAGCAGGGTCGCCAGTCAGAGAGATACTGCCGGCACGAACAACACGTCGAACCGCCGCAGCGGCCCACCGTACGACGGCGTCCATCACCACAACAACTACCTCACTGGCATGAACAAAACGCAGGAGGAGGAGAGTCCTCGGCACTCCGCTGCGCCGTCGCTGCGCACGGTGCGCGACAACACACCGGCCACGCACGCCTCACCGCACCCGCAACAAAAAGCGCTGACCGAGGAGTCGCAGGTCAAACTGGAAGCCGTGCTCCCCGTCTCCACAAAACTGCCGTCGCAGGAGGCGCAACTGCGTCCCCTCGGCGTCTACGTGCGCACCGGCCGCGGCGGACCGAACGGCGTGACACGACTCGTGCTAGTGCGTCTCACCGATCCAGCCGACCCGTTCTTTCTGTACGAGCTGGAGCTGCTGGAGGACGACTACGGCGCCTTCAAGCAGCGCCTCGAGCTACTGGTGGACTTCCACGGCTTCCCGCGGTACCTGGTGAACATGCTGCGTGGTGTTGCAGACGGTACGTCTCCATACGAGCTCTCTTTCGCAGTGCACCCCGCCGGCACCGCGGCTGCTGCCACGTCTGACGTGAGTCGTGGGACGTTACGTGTGCTGGAGACGACAGAGTTTAAAACCGTCGAGCACATCTCGCTGCTCCTGCTGCGTCAGGGGGACGCAGGATTGAAGAAGTACCTGGCGGAACGCTTCCAGTTTTACGAGCACTCCTTCCGCTGCGCCGAGGCGGCTCGTACGGCTACCACTGCCGAACTGCAGTCACGGGTAGGGGAGCTGCAAAGCGAGGTGGACGATCTGCGGGACGGTCTGCGACGACGCGAGGAGGAGATGCGGCTCATGACCACCGAGGCAGAAAAGGAACAGCTGGCGGCGCTAAACCGCTTGCGCGATCAGCACACGAGAGAAACAAATGCTCTGCGTGAGTCCTACGAGAAGAAACTCGAGACACACACGCGTGCACTTGAGGAAAAGTCGCGGCAGCTGCGCGACACGTCGGCGGAGCGGGATGCCGCGCTGTCACAGCTGCGCGCACGGGTGGCGGAGCTGGAAGGCACCGCCGCGTCGCTGGAGTCGCAGCTGCGCAGTGCGCAGGACACGTCGAGCATCCAGGCGAGAGAGTTGGAGACGCTGCGCGCGTTGAACGATGAACTCGCCAACTTCAAGGCGGAGGCGACGCGGGCGATGTCGGAGAACGAGCTGAACTACGTGACGCTGACGGAGCGGCTGCGCGGCACGAGCACCGCCCTCCACAGCCGCGAGGAAAAGGTGGCTGCTCTGCAGGCGCACTACGAGAAGCAAGACGAATACATCCGCATTCTGGCCGACCAAAACACGCAGCAAGCGAACCGAGTGCGGGAGACGGAGAAGAATCTGGAGAAGGCACACCACATCATTGCGAATCAGCTGCAGACGATCAAAAACGCAAAGGACCGCTACCACAGTGCGGCGGATCAGCTCCGCAGCCAGGAGGCGCTGCTGCAGGAGCGTGACGGCACCGTGCGGCGCCTGCAGGATGAGGTGAACACTGCGCAGAACCGTATCCAGGAGCTGCTACGCAAGAACAATGACCTGCGCGATCAACTGGAGAAGACGAATACCGCACGGGAACAGCTCGTGATGGAGGTGAAGCAGACCCAACAAGCGCTGCTACGGCTGCAACAGAGCACGAGCATCAACGGACGTCACTGGGGTGTGCTGAGTGGCAGCAGCCTCGGCAGCGGCGCCGGCGTGAGTTCTCCTGGATATCGCGTTGCGGCAGTTGGTGGACCGTCCGTGGGGGCGGAGGAGCGCTACGGCACCACGGCGAGTGTGCCGGCAGACTTGATGCGCGAGTTTGGTGCCCACACGCACGTCACGCACCCCACCGGCTACCGGAGCGGGAGCACCAGCGCAGGTGTCGGTGTGGCATCGCGCTACGCTCCCGTGAGTGGCGTGACGCCATCCTCCTACACAAATCCAGCTGCGCCAACAACAGGACCAGCGTTGTTTTCCGTGCCCGCCGGCCAAACCACCTCTTCCCTCTCACCATCGCCGGCACAAAGCAGCCAGGAACGCGCCGGCAGCTCGGAGACGGCTGGGCTGACCGAACCGCACGGCCGCACCAGCACCTCCTCCCTCGGCAAGACGGAGTCTTCTCCTTCACCGTCGAACAATTTCCATCCCTCCACTACCAACGGTAGCAGCGCAGCAGTGCCACGCCGTGGGCAGCCGCTAGTGCGATCCGTCTCGCTGGACAAGCCGGGGACTTCCGGTGCGGCGGCGGTGCCACACAGCACCGTCGCACGCTCCTCGCACACCGACTTGGCGCTGAAGTCCTTCTTCAACAACGACACCACGCAGTCGCCGGAGACGGCAGGTAGTGACTTGCGGAGTGCGTACTTCTAACACACACACACACACACACACACACTGGAGTCCTTCTGTGGTCCCTTCTTAGAATGCTTGTTGGTGCGCGTGTTTGTGGGTATTGATGTTGTTGTTTGCGTACGCTGGCTCATTCTTTCGCTAGTGTTCTTGTTGTTTTCCTGTTTGTGTGTAATAGAGGCGAAGCATAGATTGCCGCACGGCCATACAAAAAAAAAAGATTTTTATGTCGATGAAACGTGGTACACTTCCGTGGTGGGAAGGAGAGGTGCGCAATGGCAAAGCGCTGAAGGTCAAACGTCTGCCAAGCATCTCTCGTAGAAGAAGAACCGTTTGGATGGTGCTGTGAATTGCGTGCTACAGAATGTTCGATGCTCAATTCATACGAGTACGTTGCGCAATTGTTTTTTTTCTTTTTTTTTGGCGATGCGCTGCCACCTCGTGCAAGGTTGGGTGAAGGAGTGCCGATTTCGCAACGGTGGCACTCAGTGCAGCGACAAACGCTTTCCTCTCCGCAAAAATAAAAAATATTAAAAAATAATTGCTGCAACTTATTTTCTACAACTCCTCTTCACTTCTCTGTCATCTTTATGTTTTCCCTGTTCATATTGGATGCGATCACACCCATCAACAACAACAACAACAAATCATGTTTGTGCTTTTGCAGTATTTACGCTATAAAAGAAATCGCTCTTTATTCGTTTGAACTTTCACTCTAATATAATTGCGCATTTCTCTCTTTTTTGTTAGTTTGTTTTCTTCACCTCATATCTACCTTCCCTGTTTTTTTTGCTAGTTTTGTTTTCTTGGTTCGAAACCCATTATTTCATAAACATAAAGAGACAGGAAAAGAGTTGCGAGAAGAAGGTTACTCTCCGTCTGTGGCACAAAGCGAACTTGTTCACCCCCTTGGCCCATCTTACGACTTTCTCTTTGTGTTGACCTTTTTCTTTCTTTTTTTTTGTATTACCTTCCTGTGATCGTAAACTCTTGTTTTCCGGTCTCTCTTCACTTTTCACATCTACGTGTGCAGCAACTCTTTCTTCTTTTTTTTCTTCAGCTTTCTGCACAGCGCAAGAGGACACATCTCTAAAGTTAACGTATATAAGAAACTGTTTGTTGTAATCACCACAGGTTTTTGTTTTCTTTCCATTTCCTTTTTGAGTCTGGCTCGCGCCACCTCCTCTGACTTTGTCTTTTCTAGTAGTTGTACTGTTCACCGTCTCAATCTGGCCGTGCACACGATATTATTGAAAAACTCTTTTTCTTTAGCTTCGAGAGGCCCATCTTACCCTTTTTCTTCCCGCTCCTCTGTTTTCATTGGGTACTCTCATCAAAACGAACAGTTCAAATAAAACGACTTTCTTTCGTGCTCAGTTGTACACCTCGTATTCCTGATTCGCACCGTTCTTTGCTTTCGTTGCATCTTTCTCTCTCTTGCTTGCCTTAGAGCAAGACTGAAGAGCCTTTTTCTTCCTTTCTTTCTTCGCGTCACAACCGACAGTTGGTTGAACCTCCCTTTTCTCTTTTTCTTTTTCTTTTTTCGCCTTCTGCAGTATTCAGCACTGTTCGGTTTTCGTCAATATTATTATTATTATTATCATCACCTCGATTCATCGGTTGCCCGTGCACATCCTGTGCCCGCCCCCTTTACTTTACTCTCCCTTTCACCGAGTTTAGCACCGCAGATCCACCTCTCTCCTACGAATCTGCTCTTCTTGTTCTCCTGGTAGTACTAATTCTCATTACACTTATTACGACTATTATCCCAAGTATCACTATTATTATTATTACTAATATTCAGTTTCTAGTCTGTTGTCTTTTCTTTCTTTCTCCTTCGCCTTAACAACACCGTTGTCGCGTACTTTGTTTGTGTATGTGTGTTGCTTCCAAGTTGTTGGACCTCTTTCTATCAAAGTGCAACTGGGGAGACTCAATTCGTGTGTCTTGTTCCGTGTTCCCTGTATTCTCAGTTTTTCTTTCTTGCCACGTCTAGTAAAGAATCAGGGCCAAAAGCGGCGCAAAGGATTAAAGCATTCCACTTTCACAATACGTTATTTTCTCCTTCCTTTTCTATTTTTTTTTTAACGCGTACCTCGTGAGGATTTCGAAAAGCCAACTTATCTACTCTCACACGACAGTACCGACAACTCCCGCAGCTGTTTCTTGTAGCTGCTTCATCGCCTGTCTAAACTCTTTTTTTTCCTTTCTGCTCCTCGAATATCTGCTGCAATTCAAGTGTTTTTATTTATTTATTTATTTCAAAAGACTTTCTGGGTTTGTCTCGGTTCTCTTGCACTTAGCACTACACCATCTTTGTAGACTCTCTGCAGTGTTGCGTTTTCATTCTCTTCCGCTGCACCACTTCTCTCCTCTCCGCCTGATATGTTGACAGCATCACACCAGATGGATACTGCCAACGCGTCTCAGGTACACGCCCTCCATGCAGACCATCTCGCCGTGTGGGACAGCGTGACGGACAGCCTGTATGAGTTTCTGCTCGGGAACTGGTGGGTGCTCTTCGCGCTGTGCCTCCTGCTGCTGTCCTGTGTGAAGCATGGACTCATGTGCTGGGAGGTACGCCAGGACAAGCGCCGCCTGCAGTGCTGCTACATCCGACACTGCGCGCTCTTGCACGCGGCCAGGCAGCACCAACAGGAGCAGCAGCAACAGGAACAAGAATCCGGAGAGACGACGAGTGCAGAGCCGACGGAGGCTTCAGTGAAAACTGCAGACACCGTTGGGTGCGAGTGTGAGACGGCAGCGGCGGACACCACCACCACAGCCATTGCCGGCGGCGCCACAGCAGCTTCTGAGAACGCAAACGCCATCGCACAGAAGGACGGACCCAACTCGTCTGACGCAGCGCCGGCACATACCACCGTGCCTTCCAAATCAACCGTGAACGCCAGCGAGCCGCAGACGAGAACGTTCCCGCACTTCAAGCGGCCGTCGGAGCTGACCGTGTCCCCGCCTGGGAAGGCGGTGCACGACGACGAGGCGCACTCTCGCATCCCCTCGCTGCAGATCCCGCTGTCGTCGACCTCCTCGTCTGACCTGTCCTTCTCCCTCTCCCCCATGTCCGTCACCTCGCGGCTGCTCAGCCGTCTCACCACCTCGCCGGCCACGGTGGAGGTCGTCGGTGGTGCGGTGAGTGAGGGCTCCGCGAAGCTCCCGCCGTCCAGCAGCGGGGACCAGGCGAATCGCCGCAACGTCTGCTTCCCACGCTACACGGAGGATGAGCAGCGCCGCATCGATGAGAAGCGGCAGGCCAACGCGCAGGCGTGGAAGGAGGCGAAGCGGGCCCTGGAGTCGACGGAGAACTTGGCCTCGTGCGGGTTGACGCCGACCACGTCGACAACGCACCGCAAGCAGAGCCCGGAGAGCGGTGCAGCAGTGAAGAACGATTCCTTTTAACGCGATCGTTTTAGTAAAGCTCTGCTCCGTCGGGGCGTGCCCACGTGCACTCTCTTCGCGGAAAAAACAACAACAACGAGGGCCAGCTGGATTGAGAGGCTTCATCGAAAGAGCAAGCAAGACCAGAGTGTTCTCTTGACCAGAAAGACTCAACTGCAGTGAGGAACACTGTCGTCAGCATTTTATTCGCAGCCAGAGGACAACGAGAAGCACACACACACAAAAGTTTTAAAAAAAAAAAGAGATCCGTAAAACAATCAACAAAAGAAAGAACGGAGAGTGCAGCTCACAAGCTGTCATCTTTCCCAATCGACGAAAAGACAGCGGATGGCAAAGAGGAGTTGTAATGCCATCGTTTTCGCATTTTTATTTTTTCTTTTAGCTTTCATTGTTTAGGACGAAGAAAGGAGAGGAGGGAGAAGAACGTGAAACCCGTAGAATTCACTTGAGCCTCTCCCTTCGTATTAGTACGGCTTGCCTACGGTGCAGCCACCCTTTGCTTTTTCTGAAAGAATAGTTTGCTGTTGTTTTTGACCAGTAAACGTGTATGTATATATGTTTTTTTTGGTTGTGTGTGTGTGTGTGTGTGTGTTCTTTTTTCTCTCTTCGAGGAGACACCTCAATAAAACACGCACACAGAGACACGAGCAACTCCCAAATTTACATTGATGGTAGCCGCGCCAACGCAAGCATCTGACCTTTAAATAAAAAGCTCGAATTTGTTCTCCAAATCTTCTCTAAACATGCTGTTGGCGCTGTCTCCTTTTTTTTTTAATTATCTATTATTATTATTTGCGCATTGCGTGTGTTTCACCTCACCTTGTCTTCCAGCCTCACTTTGGCGTTGATGCGTCACATTGTCCTCCTCTTAGCTTGACTCACTCTGTCAAGAAACACGATTGCACACACACACTTTTTTTTTTCTCTGTACCTTCCGTTGGAGCCCAGCCTGGCATCTCCCTTGTTTCTTGCCTTTGCAGCACGTTGAGTTCAATCATCTGCTTCAGCGAGCTTGTCGCCTTTCTTGTGATGTGTCTCCACTCGTGGAGAACGGGAAGGGCTGATATCCGTTTTGTCGTAGTTGTGGGCTCTTTACTGTAAGCGACCGCGTTTTTCTTTCATTCTTTCCATCTTTTTTTTTCTTTTTTCTTTCTGTTGTTTCTCGCACACGAGCGCATTTTGAAGAAAAAGCTAATGGCCAAGTCCTCTTGTGCCATCTTGCATCACGCATCAGCGGAGACACGTACTCCTGTTTCCTTTGCGCCTGCTACACCGCCTTTCGAAACTGACGGTGTAAAGCAGAGAGACCGAAGTGCATTCTTTTTCTTTTTTTTTGCCAGTGGCTCTTCATCTTTAAAAATAAAATCGTGAGATTCAACCCAAGCGAAGATCACGTTTGCGACGCAAGTGCGCACGTGCGTGTCGTCAGTGACGAGAAATGATGGTAATCCGTCCACTTAGTATCATCACTATGGTTTTACCTTTGTTGCACGTCTTTTTATGTTCCCACTCTTTTTCTGTGTTCTTTCCTTGGCTCTTTTTTTTTTCCTTTTTTCAGGTTTGGTGATGATTATATCAACGCTGCTATCGGTTCAGTTCGTCAAATCTTCTCTTCTTCTTGCTTTTCTGGCAGCTTCTGGATTCATCGTTCTGTGCGCATATCCGCCTCTGTGCGACCATGTGCATCGTCTTGTGAGCTGAATAAGAAACTGCTTTTGTTTTTCCTTTCTTTCTCTTCAGTTTTTCTTCTTCTGAATGCATACGACACAACTGCGCGTTCTTCGCTTGTTTTCTTTCTTCTTTGTCTTCTTCTTCTTTTCTTTCTCACTTTACAGGATAGCGATTCATGTAGACTTCTGGAAGCTGCGCTAAGCGAACAGTAGTCGAATTGCCACGTCGAAATGAAGATTGGAAACCAGCAATGATGAAGAACCTGAAGTATTGTTTGCGATACTGAGAAAAATTCTCAGCTTCTACGAACAACAAAAAAGTGTATGCTCTACAGAAAAAAGAGAAATGTATTTTCGGATCTTTTGTTTTCCCGGTCGTTTCATCTCTCTCAACAGCGGCGCACCGCGCTTCATTTTTTTTTGTTCTATTTATCGACGATGCAACACAGTATCCTTCTCGATTTCTTCTAGGATTGTCCACAAGAAGCGTTAATTAATTAATTTGTTTAATTGCGTAAGCGTTCTCCTTTTTTTTTCTGGCTTTCTATTCTGCCTCGGCTTCTTTTTACCCACTGATAGCGTGCACTGCTTCCCACTGTTTCTCATCGAAGAAGTAATGGCAGCTTTGCGTGTGTATCTCTGCTCCCAAGAACTGCATTAT
Source organism: Crithidia acanthocephali (assembly GCA_000482105.1). NCBI lineage: Eukaryota > Euglenozoa > Kinetoplastea > Trypanosomatida > Trypanosomatidae > Crithidia > Crithidia acanthocephali. The sequence goes on along the minus strand of AUXI01000025.1, from coordinate 34,359 downwards.
ACGTCTCTCTACTTTTTTTTATTCATTTTAGCGCTAGTTGTTTTTCATTCTTCACTTTTTTTTGTTTGTCTGTTTGTTGCTGCGATGGAGTTTGTTGTTGTTTTTTTCTTCTTCTTTTCTGTGCCTTTCTGTGTAGTGGGAATATCTGTCGATGATATTCGAGAATTGAAAAACGTCTCACGATCCTTTTTTTTCTTTTCCTCCACCTGACAAAATACACCAAATTCGCACCTTTTTGTAAGACGTACTCTCTCCCAGCACGCGTTGCCCTCACCTATACATAGTCCCTTGAAGTGACGATAACACACATATATATATATGGATATTTACGTGCGTGTATGCGAGGCATGATCTCGCTGCCGTCTTGTACAAAAAAAAAAAACCCAAAAAGGTTTATGAAAGCTGATGCTTCGATACGTTTAAAATGGCAAGCGCGGAGTAGGAAAACGAAGAGCTAGAATGTCTTTATCTCCAGCAAAGTCAGAAAAGCAAAGTGCGTCGTTTCAAGCCGCATTTTTTTTTTTTGCGTCACGTGGAGTACTCTGCACTTCATCCAAACAGTGAGCGCAGATGCCATGGAAAGAAAGAGAGACTTGACGGAAGCAATTCTTGCGAGAGAAAGAGAAACAAGCAAACGCTGCTCTTTCTTTTTCTACTCTCTTGCTGCTCGCGATTTCCATTTTTTGTTTTGTGTGTGTGTGTTTGTGGGATGCGCAGCGGCCAGCGCTGCCGTTACGTCTTTCTTTTCATTGTAAGTTTTGGAGGTCTTTGTCGGAAAAATCTGATTCCTCTCTTTCCCCCGCTTTTTACTCCCGTCTTTATTTCGTTCTCTCCCTGCGACTACTGCATTCCTTAGCTCCAGCTGCGTGCCTCAAAAGTAGATCCGTCTATACATATTTATTTATTCTCTTGTTGATATTCTCATTATTTGATCCTGTCGCTTGACGAGTGACAGAGCATCTATCACTGTCTGCGCACAACTTGGCGGAGAACGAGGTTTCACGTACACTGTGACTGCCAGGACCACGCTTCACTTCCTTACCCCTCGCACACTTGCTTCTCTTAACAAAACAAACAACAACGAAGGAGCACTTCAGCAAACTGACACACCAGCGCGTCAAGACTGTTTCTCATGGCTTGAAGGATGGCGACGTCGTTTCGTGTTTTTCTTTCTTGCTGCTCCATAGACCGCTTGGCTCTCATAGTCCTCCTCACATTTCTCTTGTCCATCACCGTTGGCGCCGCTGCGGCAGACGTCGCAGCCTCCTGGCGACTCCAGGCCTTTCACCTTCACCACCACACCGATGTGGCAGCCACCGCCGTCACGGCAGCTGTACCGACGCTGCTCAGCGAGCGCGATTTACTTAGCGACACGTGTGCGCTGGACACGGTGGTGGCCGCGCTGACGGCGAAGAAGGGCGGCGCCGCGAGTGCCGTGACGACGCAGTCCATCGACGTGCCGCGCCGCAACCTCACCCTCGTGTCGACGGCGCTGCAGCCCACCACGAGCCGCACGTCGGCCGCCTCCGATGGCGAAGTGGAGATGCCGGAGTCGGTGGCGAGTGCGGCGCTGCGCCGACGCGACGCAGCCCCCACGACGCTGCGCACCACCGGGCTCATCGACCTCGGCAGGTTTCACGCAGAGGCGGTGGACGTGTCCAAAACAGCGGCGTCACCGTTGACGGACCTGGAAGGCGAGGATGACGCTGCGGCGTTGCCGGCCCTCACCGACCCCGGCGATGAGACGGAGGGCCTCTTCGAGGTGTCTGTTTTCGTGGGTGACTTCACGCGCACGCTGTGCATCAGCGCAGCGGTGTACGCCAGCGCGACGGACGTGGGGAACCTCTCGGCTGCAATTATGGCGTGGGTGCCGCACTCGGTGTCGCCGGCGTGTGGGATGCGGCTGAGCCCGAACCTGCGTAGCTCGGCGGGGCTCTCACTGACGGAGGAGGACCTGTTGAACGCGTGGCCGCTCTCCAACAGCCAACGGTGCCACCTGGCGGAGGGACACAAGTTTGCCTTTTCCTTCACCCCGTCGCAGGCACAGGCGAAGCTGCCGACGTTCTGCGCCTATGAAAAAACGACGAATGGAGTGACAGTTGCCCCTTCACCCGGGACACGGCGTCAGGTGACGTGTGGGGTGTATTTGGACGTGCAGCTCCTCACGTGGTACAGTGGTGTGCTGTCGGACGTGAGGGTGGATGCGCCAGTGCTGCGGATTGCAGCGGCGGTGACGGAGGCGACGGCGCCGGTGCACGCAAACACGCCTGCCGCGGCGAAGCGCGCACCTCCGCCGCTGTTCCACTCTGCCGACGATGCGCTGCAACTCTTCGATCTTTCAGAGAACGGAGGGGACGCAGATGTCAACAGGAGCCTTCTCGATTCCTTGTCGACTCTGGCGGATGCTACTACGGGAGGCCTCGGTCGCCATGCGCAGCCGCTCGCCACGGCAACGGGTCGCGTCAGCGGCATCTCGCGTTACCGCGGCACGCTGTGGTGCACGAGTGCGGCTGTGGGCCGCGGCTTCTGGTTTTCCAGCACCAGCGAGTGTGTGGCGGTGATCGAAGCGAGGCTGAACACAATTACGGCGAACGATACGTCAAAGCTGTCTCGCCTGCGTGACGGCGCCATTCTCGCGGTTGTGGGCATCGGTGCTGCAGTGTTTACTGGTGTGTTGACAGCCCGTGTTGTGAAGACGGTGCGGCTGACCCATCGCAGGCGGGCTGGCACGCGATAGAGAGGAGAGAAGGAACAAGAAGGAAGCACGGAGTAGCCGGAGATTCTTGTATGTTTGTTTCCACTGTTGCGGACTTAAGTTGCCGGTGAGGGTTTTTTTTTATTGTTGGTGTTCCGGCTTTCTTCGCATGCTTTTTTTTCTTCCGTACATATTTCAGGTGTGTTGAGTTCTGTTACTCCCAACCACTTTTCACTGCTATGAAAACAACAACAACAACGCTAAATCTTGAGCAGCACCTGACGCGTATTCTGTTGTCTTTGTTTTCTGCCGCACGCACCGCTGCGTGTCTCAGATAGGACAGCGGAAACCTTCCCCCCCCCCCAAAAAAAAAAACTGCACAGAGCCAGTCATTATTAAAGTGCACTGTCTTCAGTGTGGAACGCGCACACATGCCAGCACACAGGTGTAAAGCACGACGATGGTTTTTCCATGCCTTCTTTGATGAAGCAGCGTCTGAAACTGATGCAGAAGTGCAACTCGATCGAATTCTCTCCCAAGGTTCTTTTTTTTCCTTCTCCCAACCTTACTGACGCCCCTAGTGAGGAATACAAATCGTCTGCTCACTCTTGCCGTCCACCAAAAGAAACATACGCATCTATATGCATCAAACAAGCAAGCATACGCACATCTACAAGAAAAAAAAAAGCTTGAACACTAAAGAGCAATGAAGCGCTTCTCGCTGCTAGTGCCGTCTGCAGTGCGCAGCAGCAGCGTCGCATTGGCGATGAAGGTGCCGCAGCGCTTTGCCGCCGCCGTCGCGGATGCCAACGAGAAAGTCTTCAGTGGCCAGCAACAAGAGGAGGGCGGTGCTGCCCACGACCAGCAGCAGCAGCAGCAGCAGCAGCAAGACGGAGCGTCCGGCAAGGAGGGCAAGGCGGACACGAAGACCACCGCGCTCGGCGCAGCAGCGGACGAGGCGGCGCCGAAGCGTCGCAACATTGTGGTGCTCAGCAACACCACCAAAGCTGTCTACATCCACCCCACCAACCACATCGCATCGTGGTATTGGTTCATCACCGACTTCCACAAGTGGTTCGTCGGGATTGTGTTTCTGTTTGTTGGGACGCAGGTGATTGCGCGCTATCGGGTGGCGAAGCTGCAGACGGCCACTCAGGCACAGCTTGGCGAGAACCTGCTCGATCAGCGCACGCGCGATCTGCTGAGTGATATTGAGGTGCTGCGCAAGAAGGACCCAATCCGGCTGGAGCACGAGGCGAACATCTACCACGAGCAGTTCTGGAAGCGTCGCGCCGTCGCGGTGGCCGAGTCGCGCAACGAGGTGCGCAACCTGGAGATCCAGCGCGGAAAGATGCAGGGGGAGGCACGTGGAACCGACATGACGGAGTGGCTCGGCGCGAAGGCGAAGGATGACGAGGAGCGTGAGGTAGCGCGACGCACGCAGGATTACATTCAAGGCTTCCACCAGCATCTCAAGTCGAAGCGTCTCATCTAGTCTCACGTTCTTTATTTTCTTTTTTGTTGTTGTGTTCTGCGCTATGTCAGCGACTGCTGTGTCGTGTTCTTTACAGTTATGCTTTTAAGCTATGCTTTTTTCTCCTCTCTGTTTTTCTTTTTACTTGTTTTCTGTTTTGTGGAATGAGGGGAAAGTAGTTGAATAAGTCGTTTGTCTTTTTTTATTTTTCCTGCACAAAACGCTGTCACTGGAAGACTTGGGGTGACGAACTCGCGTCATGAGGGAGCATAACAATTGAAAGCAACACTTCTGAAGCAGAAAACTTGACTCTTTCTAGGATACGCTGATTTCGCACGGGCAAGAAAAAGAAGGCTTGCTTTTGTTGCGCCTGAGCTTATCTGGCTTTTTTATCTTTCGACTGTTGCGTACGGCAGCAATGCTTCCACATCGTTCTTTTTGCGTTGTGTTGAGTGATGTTGGTGCAGTGCAATAGTCGACAGAGCAAAAAAGCGCTTGAATCGCGGAATTGGGAACAGTGACATGGCCACCGCTCCACCAATGTGTTTTGGTGGCCGTCTTCTCTTTTTCATCTTTTCCAATCAGCTACTGCTTCTGTGTATCTCGTTGCATCTCCTCCTCTTTGTTTTTCTGTCTTCTTTTCAACATACACATGCGCCACCTTGAGCATTTGACAGAAAAGTTGCACTCCAACCGCGCACGAGAAGAACAGGAAAAGGAAAAGCCCGATGACGCGTTTTAGCAAACACGTACCTTTTAGCGTGGCGTTCTGCGTGGCGGCCGTGGCGGCCACCTTCTTCTCCCTCTTCTACGTCTTGCTGTCGCTCACACAGCTGACCACGCTGCTGGACGTGCTCGCCCCTGTTTCACCGGAGAGTCCGCCAAACGCACTGCGTCAACTCGTTGCCTCCATCAGCCTCTCCCTCATTGGCGGAGAGACTCCCATCCACCTCAGTCAAGCCCCGTTTGCCGCCGCAGCGCTGCTTTTTGCGTTGGTGGTGCTGCTCGTTTTTGTAGAGGAGGCTCTGCTGCGCGTGAAGGAGAAGGTGCGCTCGTGGGGCAAGCTGCCGAGTGTGGAGGTGCTGCACCACTACAATCGCAACAGCTACGATGTGGCGCTGGCGAAGGTTGGTAAAGGGCTGAGCGTCAAAAAGCCCATGTGAAGGGTTTTCTGTGGACGTGTTTGACGGAGTATGTGTGTGTGTGTGTGTGTGACTGTACGTACCCCAACGCATGCACCGTGATGCTGCTGATGTGCAACACAATAATACGTGTATCCAAAAGCTTAACCGTAGAGAAACTCTTCCGCGCGATGTGGAGCACGACTGTTGTTTGTTTCTTTTTTTTTTAAATGATGCATTCGGCAGATTCTCTGAAACATGCAACAAGCTTCGCTTTCGCTGCTATCGGCGGTAGCAGTTTTTCTTCTCTGTGTACCGTTAGCAGTACTACACCCGTAGATAGCGAGCCTGCTTCTTCGCCTTCCGTCATCACGGTGCTTTATTACCACGTGTCATTTCCATCTCTGCTTCTTTTTATGCTGAATTGTGGCCGCTTCTCTCCTGCAGAAGAGCCATACACTTTTTGTTGTTGTTGTTTTCTTCCTGCTCTGTGGTGTCGCGGATATCGAAGGTCTGGTAGGGGCAACTCGTGCGTGCACACCCAGAACGATCAAAGAACACACACACACACATATATATATCTATACATTTCACAGTGCACCCATGCGCACGTCCGCGTCTCGTCTCACACGCGGCGCGTTGCAGCCGAGCACTTGTCGCCTGCGCCGCTTTATCCCGCCATGGGAGAGGGACGGCAAGACGGCCGAGGAGTTTTTCGGTGGCATCATGCAGAGCGCCAACCCGATCCAGACACAACGCCGCCAGGCGGAGCGGCGGCGCAGCTTCGAGGCCGCGGTGGCGGTGGACGACGCCTTCTCCCCGGAGGAGCACCGGCAGATGGCGGAGATGGAGGCCCACAACGCCGCCGTCGCGGAGGCGCGGCGCAACTTCCTCCCGTACGGCGCAACACCGCAGCACTACTTTGAGACCTCAGACATGGCGGCGTGGGGGGCCTACGCAGCGGCCCTGCGTGCATCGCCGCTGTCCACCGACGCGACGTCAGCAGCCGCAGCAGACGCGTACTCCGCAACGGTGCAGCAGCAGCTGATGGAGGATATGGAGAGCAAAATCCCGTACCGCTACGACACCTTTGTGGAGCCTTCGCCTTCGACATCGTCCTCTTCACCCGGCAGGGCGGCACCGCAGCAGCCGATGTGGCCGCTGCACGGTTCTGCTGGGGTGGTGATGGACATCGACGGTGTGGTGTACCGCAGCCACCACCTCATCCCCGGCGCGGACACCGCCGTCCAGCATCTTGTCGCCCTGCGCATCCCTTTTGTTTTCATGACGAACGGCGGTGGCAAGAGCGAGGCGGAGAAGGCAGCGGAGCTGTCCGAGCTGCTGAAGTGTCGAATTGAGCCGCAGCAGGTGTTGATGGCCCATAGTCCCATGCGGCTGCTGGTGCCGGCGTTCGGTCACCAGCGCGTGGTGGTGGTGGGTGCCCCACACTGCGCCGTCATCGCGAGAGACTACGGCTTTCGGCGGGCCATGTCCATTCAGCAGTTCCAGTGCGAGCACCCGGAGACGGTGCCCTTCAAGCGCTGGGGAGAGCTCAAGCGCGCCAAGCCGGGCACCGTGCCGTTTCCAGAGGTCGGGGCTGTGATACAGATGAACGACCCAGAGGACGGGTTGAACGACATCCAGAGCATCTTGGATATCTTGCTGGCTCCAGGCGGCCGGGTCGGCCCGTACGTGGCCGGTGCGCAGACCACGCCGTACTTTGTCGCCGCGGACGATCTACTGTGGGCAACGGAGGCACCGTTGCCGCGACTGGGCCAAGGCGCTTTTCGTGAGATGATGGCCTCCGTCTTCGAGAGCGTCACCGGACAGGGGCTGCAGACGCAGTTGTACGGGAAGCCGCGCGCCATCGCGTACGCCTTTGCGGAGCAGCGGCTGAAGGCCGTCGCCGCCAGCATGGGCTGGAATCCGCACCAGATGCGGTCCATCTTTATGGTGGGCGACAACATCGAGTCTGACATTGCAGGTGCGAATGCGGCGGGCGGGCTGTGGACGAGCGTGCACGTGCTGTCCGGCATCGGCCGTGCCCCTGCAGCGCGCCGCACCCTCGGCGTCGGCGACGAGGAACTCGAATGGCTGGAGACGTGCGTGTCCAAGACGCCGCACTACGTGGCGCCGACGCTGGACCACTTTGTGCGTGAGCTGCTGGCGTTTCCGGAAGCGGCGGTGATGCAGAACAAAGTCTCCTACCGTGGAAAGCCGAATCCAGTGGATTTGAAGGAGATGTACCACTTCTCACCGTGAGCGTTTGTGTGTGTTGAGGGAAGGGAAACAAAAGCGCACAGTGGTGCCATATGCAATGAGTTTCATTGTAGTGTTGCCGATATTTCGATTCGTTTCATTTCATACTCACACACACCTTTGCAAATGAAAACAGAAGAAAGAAAAGAAAAAAAAACTGTGTCACTTGAATGCAAAGCATAGTAGCAACGGTTGTTAGAGTTTTCCAAGAAAATAAAAAGGATGAAAATAGCTGCTCCTCTTCTTTTCGAGTGTGTACGTGCACGTCACTGAGGTACATAGACTGGAATGTAGGATGCGTCTGGCTCCTCCTCTGGAGGCTTCTCTACCACCTGCATGCTCGCTTGCCAAAAGGCCATCCTTAGAATCCCAGATGCACATCTTTCGTCGTGGTCCGATTGTGTGTGCGTTTATGTGTTTTCGTTGGATTGGCTTTCTCTTTTTTTCCCCCTTTCATCTCCTCTGTACTCTATCTCTCTTTCTCACTCTTCATGTGCCTCATGGTGCCTCGCATCATGCTGACGTCACTTCTGTCTGCCATCAGTAAAGCCACCTAAATATAGCTTTAAATCGCTGACCTTGTCCTTCTTTTTTATTATTTCATTTGATTCTCGTTCACTATCAGTGTCTTCCTTTTTTTTCTTTCTGAATACTCTTTCTCTCTCTGTTTTTTGTTGTTCGTTGATTTCTTCTCAGCCCAGGTGGAGGAACAATCGACTTTTCCACCTTTTTTCTCCTTTTCTGTACCGCGCGCACACGAATATATAACTCTTGATCATTTTTTTTTCTCTTTGCCTTTTCTTTCCAAAAGTCCTTGGTACCTGTCGCTCCGTGACCTCTCTTATACAAATCATCAGTAAAAGACACAGAGGTAACCACAGAACAACAACAACAACAAAAAAAAACTCTGTTCGCTGTGCCGGCTCAAGGCAGCGTACACTGACGCAGGACAGCTCAACCGTGACAAATCTGTCAAACGAAAGGTGAGGGCGAACTTTTTTTTTTCTCGATCACCATTGTTCTTGGAAAGTGAGCACAGGCGACGCAAACAGAAGCCCTTTTCGTTCTCCGTGGTTTGTATCGAAGACCGGCTATTTTTGACTTGAGGACCTTTTCTCTTTTTTTTTTTTTGCTTGTGCCTACCCTCTCTCTCTTTCCCTCTATAAAGCACGGGTTTTGATTGCTCACATTTCTTTACTCTACAAAGAAAGTTGAGTCTCGGCTCTGTTTTTCGCGTTCCTCGCGAGTAATCATTCTCTTCTATACATATATGAATGTTGTTTCCTTGATATATTCCCCAACATCATAACTTTTTTTTCCCCCTCGTTTCACGTTCGTATAAATCCTCCAAGGTTTTTTTTTCCTGTTTTTCCATCACAAATCTATTCTCCTTTCTCACTTCTTTCACTATCTCCTTCCATAGCTTCGACCTTTTTTTCGAGTGTTATCTTTTCTCTGATTTCATCATTTTTTCACTGTTTTACCCGTACTTTTACACAACTGCATTTTTTTTTCTCGCTTGGTTTTTATCTCTGCTTCTGCGCTGTGTAGTAACTGATTTGTCCTCTGGCAGCCATTTATATAGTAGGACATCAGCCATCAGCGCACACACGCACGCAGTCATTTCCCACCACCTTGCTTGTTTTCCGCTTCTCTCCTTTCTCACACACATATATCTGTCACTCTTCTCTTTTCCACCTTTCTCATCACTTTTTTTTTCTATTTGTTTTCGAGTTCAGCGCAAGTACTGAAGATGCACAGCACACCGCCTGTTGTGCCGCTCACCAGCTACACGGAAACGCTCCCCTCCGCCAACGCCTCTGTGCGAAAAGCGCACCACGCCGCCCGTGCCTCTTCCATCTTGCTTTCCCCCGTCGCCGCGAAAGGCCACCGCCAACACAAGAAGGCCGCCACGCGGGGTGGCGGTTTGCCGATGGGCAACAGCACAGCCTCGATGAGCGTCGCCGATCACGCCGGCTTTCCGCGCTTCATCGGCTGCGGTGGCTTTGCCCCGGTGCTGCGGGAGGACGTCTCGCAGGGCCTCAGCGAAGGGGCGTCGATACCGACGGCGGAGACGCCACTCGCGGCGACGTCCCGCAGCTCGCGTGGACGGGCCGGGTCGTGCGGTGCCACCGCCGCTGGTTGGTCTCCCAGCGCTTCCTTGTCCCGCGGCAGCAGTGACCCATTCGCTGCGGACGCAATTCACTTCACGAACTTCACCTCTCACCTCCGCCACCGCCTCGCGATGTCGGACGCTGGCTTCGACAACGAACTGAGCACCACGAGCAACACCAACAACGTCTCGACGAACATCAACAACACCGGTGTGACACCGGAGAAGGAGTACGGGACGATGGCGTCGAGTGCCATTCAGCCGCTGCCGCGCATCAACTCGCCTCGCGTGCTCTTCAGCGCCACGTCTTCGTCACCCGGCACACCACCGGTGCCAGGCACGCCGATGCTGGCCCTGCCGTCCCCGCCAAACACGGCCCGCAGGACCGTGGAGCGTGTCGACCCTGTTCCCTCCACCTCGGACCCGACAGTGGAGAAGATGACGTCCGTCTCGGAAAGCACCTCGTGTGGGGACCGCCACCTCGACGCCCTTGCACAGGAACTGACGTCGCTCTTGCAGAAGTCCGGTGCGGTGATGGCGCAGCTCGCGCAGAACCACCGCTCACTCCAGCCGGAGCAGCTGCGGTGCCTGGCGCACATGCAGCAGTTGACCGCCAGCGCAGTGTCGGTGCCAGAGTTGCGCCGCGACGTGCTCGGGGCGTCTGCCGCACCCACGACGACGGCGATGGGGGTGCGGGGTGTTGGAGACGCGTCGCGTCCACCAGCTGCGCGGATGATGGTGCGTGGACCGCGGAATGTGACCTTTGAGTGAACGCCAAAAGACTTCCAAAAATCGCTTACCGTTATTTTAACTGGCTTGTTCTATTCTCCGCTTTACTCTTTTCCACTACATTGCCCAAACTCTATTTTCTTTTCTTGTTCTTTTAACAGTCATGTATTAGTACTCGTTTTGTCTCTTCTCCCTTCTCCTTCTTTTTCATCACTAGTAGCCGCTAAAGATTTTTTTTTTCCCCTGATGATATCCTCTTTTCATTACAAAAATGCGTTTTTTTTTCTTTCATTTTTCACCTCCACATCTTTTAACCTTGTTTTCTCCCTTTTCTCTTTTCCACTATTGTTGCGATTGCTTTCGCCGATGCTCCTGTCGTGTTCTTTTTTGTTTTGTTTATTCAAAGCAAGATAGCGCTGGGCATCGCACAGGCGTGGGCCTCTTGCTCGCCTCTCCCCGTCCAAACATTTCTGCTGGCTTAAACGAACACACAACAGCTTTACTCTAAAACCGTTGCTTTTTCTTTTTCTCCTACCACTAACTATTGACTGCGGGGGGAGCGAGAAAGGAGGGCTCGTGCAAGTTGAATTTACGGTCTCACTTGAACAATTAAACGCTTTCTCCTACATCTCGGTTCCCTACTGTTTTCCATTTAATACTTTAAAGCTTTTAAAGCTCTCCTCTGTGCTTACTAGAGGAGTTGCTATCTGACGTTGCATCAAACGTATTTTGTCACAATGAAAAGTATCGTTTCTCTTGCCCCAGTCAGCGTGTTTGAAGAGATCATACTTCTTTTCAACATTTTTTCTTCTTTTGCTTTCCTCTTGTTGTTGATTCTGTACTGGAGTGGTTAACATGGTTGGACTTAATAGCTTTTCCTCTTTTCTTCCTCTTAACTATAGCTGCGTGTGTACGTGTGTGTATGTGCAGCACTATTCATGGACTCTTTTTTGTTGTTGTCAACAGTCGTTATAAACTGCTGCTCTCTTCCTTTCTCCCTCCTTAGGCTTTGTGTGATCATTCAATCGGAGTAACACAGGTACGCACATCAGTCGTCCAGTGAGTTCTCTTTCTTACGAGGCTTAAGGGCACGGAAAGGTGTCTGAGATAGATTCGCTCTACACACAGACATACACACACACACACACGCAGGCACACAATCAAGACGCATATTTTTTTTTTCTCGCTCTCTCACTCCTCATAAATGTACACGGAGGCGAACCTTTCTTTTCATCTCTCTCTGTTCGTATACACTAAATGCTAATTGGTCGTTCCCAGAAGAGCACCTTCTTTTTCTGTGTGTTGCTTCTCCGAAAGATCTGGATGACGTCTTTGCTCGATCTTACTCGCCTCTAACTGTTTCCGAGCTCTGTCGTCTTTCATGGTTTATCCGTCCTAACACGACGATTCGTGATAACTTGGTATAAAAGAAAAAAGAACTATTCGTATATAAAACGAAACGCGCTTTGTTTTTCTCGTTCCCGTTAGCGCTGTTTCCGTAGAGCTGTTCACATACCCCACTGCTTTCGTTTTCCTTCCTGTATGGTCATCGATCCCCTGTCCAGCCTCTTGTTTCCCTCCATTCTTTGTACGTTAAAAGGACATTAGCGATCCGTTCATTTTAACGTCTTTACCGATTTAAACCGCTTTTTTATCAAGATGCCGCATGAGAACGCACTCGTCGCTGATCTGACATGCCTTGCAGATCAATAGGAAAGCGCACAGCTTCTCACTGTTTTCTTCACACGTTCAAAAAAAAAAGAATGAGTGGAGGAATTGCCGAGGAGTGAATGAAAGAGCGGGAAAAGAAGAAGGCAAAACTCTTACCCTCTTCAATTGTCTGCCTGGCTTCTCATCGCCACTCTCGTCTAGCACCCCTTTTTTTTTTACAACTACTTGCAATTCCTTCAGTGAGGCTGTCTTTTTTCTTTCTCTCAATGCGGTCATCTCCTTGTTTTCAATTGGCATTGACTGCTTTTTTTTTTTAATCAGATTTATCAGTTATAAACCGGACCCCCCTTGCTTCTACTTTCCTTCTTTGATTGCTGCTTTTGCAAATCGTGAAAAACCTCTTGTCGGCGTTCCAGCTGATTCTTTAATATAGAGAGAAATGAGCAGCTAGTACGTGCAAAAGCGAACTAGCCGCTGTTTCCCTCATTCTCCCTTTTCTGTTGTTGTTTCGGTTGTGTTCTGATAGTTTAAAGCGGGTCGCGGATTGCAACCGCGCTGACCTTGTTTGCTTTCTTTCCTATTGCTCTTCACTGTAGCTGTGAGTGTGCTACTTTTCTGCATCGGGTCCCCCCGTGGATATAAGATGATCGCGCTGCCACTTCGCTGAGCTGACTCGCATTACTGCTGCAGACTTCAATTCGTCAGCCTCTGAATTTCTTTTTCGCCGTTTCTTTTACATGATTAACATTTCTTTTTTCGGTACGTGATCTGCGTGAATACTGCTGCTGAACGCGCTCTGTTGACATTCCACACGCATATATACTTGTGAATGAGAATCTTTCAAAGAAGAGACAGACAAACACGTCATCAATGCAGCTTTTCATGCATTTCTCTTTTTACTCTTTCTTTTCAATTCTCTTTTCAGTTTTGTTCTTTATTTCCTTTTTTTTTGTTTGGACATCAAGGTTTTTTTTCTTCTGTTTTGTTTTATACATCTATATAAACCCCCAGCTTTTCAATCTGCTGCGGTGTTTCCCTCAAATCTTCTGCAATAAGTGTACTGCTTATGCTTTCTCTCTTCGCCATTTTCTCTCTTGCATATATTGATATGTGTGTCCCTTTCGGCTTCGTTGCCGGTCTCAGTGACGTGTTTTTTAAACACGGGACCTCCCAATAAAAACGCTGTCTTTGTGCTGCCCTCCTCTATCTCGCTAATTTTTTTTTCTTTCTGTGTAGCTCCGTAGCGCTACCAAACGACTTCTTTTTTTTTTCCTCTCCACTCCTTCATGCTTTCATTCAGCATTGCGCGAAACTGCATAGGATGTGGTGAAGACGGAAGAGGGAGAGCATTCGAGCAGCCAACAACGAAAAGCCACCAAAAACAAAAAAACAGCAAAATATGGTTTAGTCTCCCTTTCCCCGAAGAACATTTATGCGGCAGGTGGCAGAATCAAACATCTTTCCTTTGTTTTGCGTTGTCTACTGCTCTTTTCTTTGGTACTAAAGCTCGATAAATCGTTTTCTGCACTGCATCAAAAAAAAGGCGGTTGAAAAAGAAAAGTGGTGTGAGGACCTGGCAAACCTCAATGGACAAAAAAAAAGAGTTTTGGCCCTTTTTGTATGTGTTGCTGCCGCCTCGCATAGAGCCAACGATGCTCTTAGCCTCTGTAGCCTGAGAAAAAGAAGGTAGGATGCGGGGAGTGACTGCCTGATACATACACGCAGATTTCAATCTCCTCTGCGCCTATCTTTTGCCCAATGTAATCCTTTATCATTTTTTTTTGTGGGGCTGCAAAGAAAGGAGACATTATCACGTCCCTCCTCCCCCCTTTTTTCTTTTTTACCTTTTCTCTACCTTCTCTTTTTTATGGCGGCTCCTCGATTTCGAGATGCTTGCCATGTAAGAACGACACAAACTGTTCTTTTTTGTTGTTGTTGTTGTTGTGTTCCCCCACACATCAGCGAACAGAGAGTGTATGTTCTGTCTCATCCATGGGACGACCTAATGTTCCAATGGAACAGTAATCATAATAACCCTGCATGCCCACTACCAGCTGTTGTTGTTAAGCACTGCTGTTTATGCGGAATTAATAAAGAAAAAACGCAACTGTGCCTTTTCCCTGCACTGGTAGACACCATGCATGTTAACTTGACAGAGGAAAGTAAGAATCATTCTTTCTGCCTCGGTACTTTCATCAGCGTCTATTCCAATGCCCCTGTGCGATAAGAGGATTACTTCGATGAATTTGTATCAACGACAACTAACAGCACCACATCGACTCGCCTTACGGTGCCACATCCTTTTTATTTTAATTTATATATTGCTTCAAAACGTTTTTGTCGACGTCGTCACTCGCAAAAGAAAGAAAACTGTTTCACTCATGACGAAGCTTTTCTCGAGTGTCAGGTAGGACACAAAACAGCTTTTTCAAAATCTCTTTGGATCATAGTTTCCCTTTCATTTCCTTTTTTTTTCTGGTTACAAACAGCAACTCAGACGCATGAGCTTAGTTGCGTTACTTGAAAATCTGACTCAGACATGATAAAGCAGAGATTCGAAACTAAGTTCATGCAAACGCTAATAAACGCTATACCTATTTCAGTCATCACGTCTTGCTTGGCGTCCATTGTTCAGCTTCAAGGCTGGCGGACACGCCGTGAAGCTTTCTTTGTGACCAAGTCAATACGATATGTCGATGATGCCTAACATGTAACAAGCAAAACCGCGTTTTTTTCTTTCTTTCTAGCTTTCTTCTTGGAACCTCTCTTTTTTTTTTTACTTCATTTTGAAAACGTAAACAACTGTTAAAACAAAAAAAAAACACGTAGCTATGGACGGCGAGGTGTCGGAGTGTTGACGCCGCCAACGGTGAAGTCCCCGGTACATCCTCGCCTATGTAGGTGCATCGTTTCTTTGGCAGTGTGTGTTGGGGCGAATGGATTCTCCTGCCACAACAGGCACCGGCCTGAAGACTGCAGTCGAAAAGAAAGCGGGTCTGTTGCTTGAGCTGTGTCGAGAGATGGAAAAGAAGTGATACAAGCTGTGGGCAGCTTCCTTTCTGGATCTAGAAGGAAAACAGATTGCTGTCAGATGAAAGAAGGAGACCACACGATCGAAGATGTACCGTCATGCAGTCGATTCAACAACTTCTTCCACAACGACAGCATCTTCTCTTTGCCCTCTATTCTTTTTTTTTTTTCACTTGCTGGTTGGACAATTTCATCGTCATTTCGATTTTGGACGGTGGTCATACTGAAGCAAAAAAATAAACAAACAAGCGCGCTCTGTGATTTCTGTCTTGGCAAAACTGCTTTGCTTTGCCGTTTCAGCGAGTCACCTTCATCTGCAGAGGCTTTACACCTTTCTCGCGCCGAACTCTTCACCCGACCACACAACACTATTTCTTTTTTTCTCTCTCTCTAGATATTGAAAGGCGCATTGTTTGACTGTCATGGATCCCAACGCCGCTGCCCAGCAGCTTCTGCAAAATCAGAAGTTTGTCGAACTTTTCCAGCGCGCACTCGGCGAGACTGGCAACAGCAGCGGCACCAGCGGCAGCAGCGATGACACCGCCAATTTACTCGCTTCCATGCCAAAAGAAGGCGACCCGAAGCGGGAAGAGTGGCTGCGGACACTCCAGGCGCGGCTGCAGGAAGAAACAACGAAGGAGGCGAAGAAAGACCTGGAGCAGGTGCACAGTGACGACAACGGGCAGTGGATGTTCGTGCTGCCGGAGCCGGGCTTCTGCTTCAAGACAAACGTGGCAGGTGGGTCGAAGGTGTTCATCAATGTGTGTCAGCATGCACGCATTGCGGAGCCGGTCCCGATGGAGGCGCAGCCGGGCGACGACGGCGATGGGGAGGTGCGGTATCGTATCCCGATTAGCTGTGGCCAGGCACGACCCGACAAGGACAAGAGCGGGAAGCCGTGCAAGGTGTACGACGTGATTGTGAACCCGTCGACTATCCAGCGGTGTGGAGAGGACAACGAGTTCCGCCGCTTCGTCGCCGCCCTCTGCATGCAGTGGATTAAGCAGAAGTCGGAGCCAACGCTGAACGCGGACGAGTTTCGCAACTTGAACTTCAAGTGCAAAGGGTCGCTGGAGCCGCAGCGTATTCGCCTGTCGACGAAGCCGAAGGATCACAACGCGATGGGCGATGAGATCAAGCTGCCCTCCAGCTCCGCCGCCGCCACCGCGCCGTCGCAGGTGAGTGGCATGCAGGGCAACGGGAAGCTCGTGCAGGAAGTCGACGCACAAGGGAGTGCCACCGCTGCCGTAGAAAAACAAACTGAGGCTGCAGCAGATGCCGCAGCCCCTGCCCCTGCTACGCCAGCTGTGAAGAGTGTCGTGGCGGATGGTGCGTACAACTGGTCCACGCACAAGAAAGCGGCGCTGAACCCGTACTTCAAGGAGACTGTGCCGGCGAGTTACGTTGTCACGCTTTTTCTGCCGGGCATCCAGACGATTCGCGAAGTCGAGGTGCGCATTACTCGCCGCCAGGTAGAGTGTTTCTACGTGGATGACGTGCTGGCAGACCAAGATAGCCAGGACGAGGCTGGAGAACGCACAGAGGCCACCGCACCGTTTCTGTCGGTCACCCTTGACTACCCCGTCTCGGACGACGTGCTAGAGACGAGGTACGTGCGCAAGACGAACACGCTGCGGCTGCGTGTGGCGGTGCAGCTGCCCGACGAGACCCAAACCCCCGCAACGAAGCCCGAGCGTGACGTCACAGAGCTGGAGGAGGAGGAGCAGCGACGTGCACAGGAAGCTCGTGAGCGGCAATGGGCTGCAACCAAAGCACAGAAGGAGAAGCAAGAGCAGGAGGAGGCGGCTATCATGCAGGAGAGAAAAAGCTACGTGGAGAATCTGTCCGCGGTGCAGGCTGGGGATGTGCCACCAGTGGTGCGCGAGGAGGTGGACGCGATGCCGCGCGAGCAGCTGCCCGGCATGCTGCACCGGCTTGAGGGTCGTGTTCGCAAAGGTGACTCGATCGACGTGCTGCTAGACAAGCTGGCGGAGCCGATGCTGGAGGCGTTGATCGACTACATTCGGGAGAAGCTGTCCCTGGAGCCACGGCCACGGAGAGCTGCAGCGAAGAGCAACAGCGAGGAGAACACCACAAATCTCATGCCTGGCGCAACGAAAGCAACGGCGGCAGCGAGTGCAGCCTCTGCCCCTGCCCCTTCTCCGTCCACCACACAAGAGTTCAACGTGACAAAGCAGTCGGAGGCGCTTTTCGGTGTCGCTTTCCATAACCGCTATCTTTTTGCTTTGGACTGAGAACTTGCGCGAGTGAAAGGAGGCAGCTTTGAACACAATGTGTGTTTCCCTCCACACTTTTTTTTTTGTTGTGTGTGTGTGTATGTGTGGGGCTGTTCTTCTTCTTTGTGTCTCTGTGTGTCAAATGTCTATTTCTTATTATTCTCTATTCCTTTAGAGTTTATTTCTTTTTTCTTGGTAAAAGCCGATCTTGATGTACAGATGCGCCACCGAGTATGCGCCATATTGTCAAACTATATCTCGCCCAAAAGAAACCAGTTGATGTCAAGAGAGTGGACACTTCCAGTGTGTTTCTCTTGTTGTGTGTGTGGTGCTCGTCACTGAAAATGATCATGAGGTGCTCTGCTTTTGCGGCAGCTCAGCGATCCAACGGTGCGTTCCTTTTTTTTTCTGACGTTGTTGGGCGGAAAGATCGCATGCAGCCTCGATGCACGTTGTACCAGCGAAGAAGCGTACAGGTGCGGGGGAGAGAACACTGTTCAGTACGCGAGTTTGGTCGAACCATCTGTCACCCCCTTATCGCTTCGCTTCTTTCTTGCATTTGCCTCACACGTCGTCTTCAACACCATAAAGGTTGAGAGTAGCCACAAAACCTACGTATCACTTTATACACATCGTCCTTTTATTTTTCTCTTCTTTACACGCCATACGCGTATCCTCTCTATATTTACAAATTGGATCGTCACTTCCGCTCTCGCCACTTCTTTTTTTTTTTGAACTTTTTCCGCATTGTTTTTAGTAAAAATCGAAAACACTACTGCTGCTGGTGTGCATAATGCTGCGCCGCACGTTCTTCTCCCGCGTCCACCTCTTCACGGCCCTCGTGCCGCACGTGAAGGTGCAAGGACCGCACTTCCTGAGTGCAGACGAAGTGGCGACTGCCAAGACCGCCATTGAGGAGCGTCCAGCTCTCTTAGAGGTGCCGCAGCTGGCCCTCTGTGTGGAATCGCTCGGCCACATCAAATCTGCCCATGAGCAGCGGGAGACGATCGGCAAGCTGTCGAAGTGCGTTGATACGCTGCGTGCGCTGTTGTACCGCAAGGAGAACAACGACCCGCGCCGCCGCCTTGAACTGCACGAGGCGATCATGGCGGCCGGCTTCTACGAGCGTGTGATCAACGTCACGGAGCTCGACGGCGAGGGCATCCGCTACGTGCTGAACCACTACAACTTTGACGTGCGGCGCGACACGCAGATCACGTCGAAGGTGCACGAGACACTGCTGGCGGAGAAGACGACGACGGCCGAGTCGGATCTGCTCCTGCGCGATCTGCTGTTGCTGGAGCGTCGCCTCACGGGCGAGTACCGCTTCTCGCAGTCGGGCGGGCGGCGGTGGTTCACGCTGGGCATGCCGCTGTCGGAGATCAAGACGGAGGAGGAGGTGCAGCGTCTAATGAATCTGGATGTGATCAAGAGCGACGGCAACCTGACGCAGTCGGAGGTGGACTCGAGCAAGTTGTGGAAGACGGTCACGATCAAGCCGAACCCGGAGACGTACGTCACCTTCGCAGAGGCGGCTGGTATTTACAAAGACACGCGGGCAACGGACGCGGTCTTTGAGCTGCGCGTGCAGAAGCCGACGCCGCCGCTCGACTTCTGGGAGAAGCTGCGCGAAACGTTGCTGCGCTACTGGGTGTTGTGGTTTGCGATGTGGGCTACCTTCTTCATGGTAGATGAAGAAATCATTACCATTGTGGCACTGATCTTCCTGAAGCACCGGCAGACCAAGATCCTTGAGGAGGAGGCAGAGAGGACGGGCGGCAAGGTGTACGTCGCCTCAGCCACCGGTCGTGCCCACGCTTAAAAAAGCAGACTCTGTGTAGCTGTGTTGCCTCTCTCGCAAACAGAAGAGAGGAGTACCTCACACACACACATTCACACAAACACGCGCAGAGTGTGCTAGTCATGGACTACGATGGAATCGCGAGAGTTGTTTTTTGTGTGTTGTAGCATTCCTTTGCTTTGTTTTGTTCGTCACACTCTGTATACCCTTTTCTCCTTTCACCACGATAGCTAGCTTGCGATGCTGTCCGAGACGACTTGATATAAAAACAGTGAAAAGAAAGAAAAAAAGATGTTGTTCACAAGTCGTGACAATTCTGAAGGTCTGTCATTCTCCCTCTGGCAGGTTTTTTTTTTGAAGGTACGTCGTTACTTATGAAGGGCTAGCAGTGAGGAGCATCTGTCTTTGTGTAGCAAATAAGAGTGCTATCCTTGGTAGGTGTTTTAGCTCCATGCTTCGAATGTGTTCCACAAGTCGTCAAGTCTCATGCAACACTGAAAACTCCTCGTTTACCGGATTCCAGGGTGATCTCAACACCGCGCTTTTACTCATCTCTCGCCTCCCTCATCATCATTGTTTCTTCACTGTGTTTGTTCACGTGTCTCCCGGTACGCAAAAGGTCTTTTTTTTCTTTCTCCTTCTCGTTTTCTGTCATTCTTGCGCGGCAAGTGGTTCGCGTAGTTTCGCACTCTGTGGCTTTTTTTTCTAAGGCTTCAGCAGTCGTACGTTTTATTGTCCAATTGCTCTTCTTCCCTTTCGAGTTTGTGTGAGTCTGTCTGAGTGTATGTGTGTGTGTCGTGGCTGCTCGTTTGTTCATTCTCAGAGCTAGGAGAGCAACACACGCACGCCTCGGCACAACTCTCATCACACCTTGTCGACTGACGATCGCTTTCCTCCTCTTTTTAGTCTTTGTGTACATCAATACCCTATTTAACAATTCCTTCTTAGTATAGTGGAAAATCCACCAACAACAAAAAAAATGTTTTTCTTTTTTTCCTCCTTCACTCTTGCAGTGGTGCTTCTGCTCTTTCGAATGCGCACGTTGCGCTGCATTGTCAAGGGTGTTCTCGCCCGCGGCGTGTACGTGCTCTTCTTCCTCGTTGTGGTACTCTTCAGCACCGGCGCCTACCAGTGGGCGATGAAGACGTACCGCACGCCTTCGCAAACCATCAACCCGGTCATGTACCCCTCCTTCACCGAGATCAACGTCTCCGCCTACGCCCCGGCGATGAAGGAGCACTACTACCGCCTGTGGCGCACCTACGACTGGATGGCGGACGGCTACGCCGCGCCGCGCAGCAGTGGCGTGTACGCCCGCGTGCCCATCGTGTACGTCCACGGCAACGGCGGCTCCTACTACTGCGCGCGCTCGCTCGCCCGCTTCGTCTACGAGTCGAACGCGCGTCTGCGGCAAAACGCGATGCGCGACTACCGCACCAACGTGAAGCGGCGGATGTTCTACGACTACCACGGCAGCGGCCTACTGGAGGAACTGACAGAGGGGACGCCGATCCCGCTGATGGTGCAGCACCGCATCGAGGAGGAGCACGTGCGGGCAGAGTTGCCGATGCTCGGCGCGGAGCTGTTCTCGGTGGACTACCTGGAGGAGTCGTCCACGCAGACAGCTGCCATTGTGGTGAAGGAGGCGCGCTACCTCAACCACTCCGTCCACCTCATTGTGGGAGGTTTCTTGCAGACGTACGCGGAGGTCCTGACGGCACCGCCCGCCCTCACCATCGATGCAGAGCGGCTCGGCGACGACCACCCCATGCGGCACAACGCCACCGACGCGACCACCGGTGTCTCCGCCGCTGCCGGGAAACTGCTGAAGCAGGTGGAGCGGGAGTACACGATGAGCGTCTGCTCGCACGCTTCGCTGCCGGCGGAGCAGAAGCAGTGCGCGCAGGCGAAGTACCTGACACGGCGCTTCTCAACGCTGGAGCGCGTCCGCGCGGAGGTGCAGCGCGTGCGTGAGCGTGGCGTGTGGATTTGGGCGGAGTCGCTCGGGGGTGTGACTGCCCTGCTGGCCGCCATCATGGCGCCGCAGCTGTACGCCGGCATCGTGCTGGTCGGCACGCCGACGCACTACCCGCCGCTCTTCTTCGACCACGCCAGTGTCTGGCTCTACGAGGCACTCGACGGGGCGGTGCTCAACCGCTATCCGTCCGCAGAGGGCAGTAGCGGCCGCCGCGATGGCATTGAGTGGGGGAGCGTGCTGGCGGATGCGAAGGCACCGAACAGCGTCCTGCGCGACTTGCGCGACGTCCCGCGTGCTGCGCTGCGCACCCGCCTGCGCAACCTCACTCTACTTGCCATCAACGGAGGCACGCTTGACGACGTCGTCCCGTCCATCTCGGGGTACCTCCAGCGCTCCACCCCGCGTCCCATCGGCACAACGGTGAACCGCACCGCTCTGGTACAGGACGGCGCCTACCGCCGCGACATCTCCACGGAGACGCTGCGGGGCTGCGGGGCTGCCATGGACCACCGCGGCCTCGTCTACGGCCTGCAGTTCCTGCAGCACTCAGCCGACTCCCTCGTGCAGGCTGCGCTGCTGCCCGACGCGGATGTGTACTTTGGCCGCGAGGAGACGCTGCCCTCGCTGACCCGAGAGCGCCTCTTCCCCACCGTGGTGGAGACGCTGGTGGAGAAGGTGTTCGACGCGAAACGCGAGGAGGTGCTCTTTCTAAATTCCGTGCGCGACTCCGTCACGGGCAAGTACATCAAGGAGACGAAGGTCCGCGCGCTGGAGGAGCAGCTGAAGGACATCTGCGTCGATGGCAACACCCCGATTGACCTGAACGACCTGCCGGTGTACGATGAGGCGGATGAGGCCAGCGGCTACTACGACGGGTCGAAGCCGCTGAACATCCTCATCGGGTCAACGACGCTGGCGCCGGATCGCGTCCTCGTGCCACACGTTCAACTTTTCTACGACCAGGTGCGCGAGACGCCGCTGCTGCCGAGCGAGGCGGTCGCGCGTGTCGCCACGAAGCTGCACCTGCCCACCACCTACAAAGGCACGAAGCCGATCCCAGGCAAGACTCTGCAAACCGCGTTCAGCTTCGCGCTCTATAGGCGGGTGAAGAAGCGGCGGCAGCCCGTCCTCGTCTGGCCGCGCTTCTGCATGCTGCTGAACAGCGACCAGGCGCTGGGCAAAGTGCACGCGCACCTGCAGTATGACAAGATCAACGCCTCCGCCATCGTGGACGCCCGTGATGCGCGGTACGCCGGGCCACACTTCGTCGGCAACCGCGTCCGCGTGCACGCAGAGCCGGGCTTCGCGCTTGTGCGCGGCGTGGATAGCGCGATGCTGGAGCCGCGTCTGCAGGTGACGACGCCGGCCAACGCAAACGTTTTCCCGCTTGTCCTGTGCGGCTCGCTGCACTCCTTCTACCTGGCTCTGCGCGGCCAGCACTTTCTCCCTGCAGATGAGCCGGAGCACCAGCTGCAGTATTACTACGGCCCTTTTGTGGAGGGCAAGACAAACTTCAGCTACGCGTGGAAGCCGTTCAGCACCTACCCGCCGCTGCTGAACGAGACCTACCTCATTTACGTCCTTGGGGACGCGCGGAAAGCGCGGCCGGTAGTGGCGCTGCCGACCTACAGCATGCTGGAGACGGCCTCGCTCCTCTCCCCTGCCTACTGGACGTGGCTGATGGAGCTGTGGCCGCAGCGTTGGCTCGCCTCCTTCTCCATGTACACCGGCATTGCCCGCCTCGGCGGCTCGGCCATCGTCGTCTTCTTCGCGCTCTTCTTTGTCATGGGCACCCTCGACGACAAGCTGTGCCGCACGCCGGAGATGCGGCAAAAGGTGTGGCGTGACTCTCCGTTCCGACGCATCCGTCTGCTGCGTCCCATGGCGGGTATCGTGGTGGCCGGGCTGGTGCTGGAGCTGGCGACCGGCACGTGGGCCTCTCTCGCACTGCGGCAGTGCCTCTCCACTGACCAGCCGCCGTACGTGACGGACACGGAGATGACGCAGCGGATGTCTGCTCTGGAGAAGGTGACACTGGTGGTGCTCTACGGTTTGTGGCCCGACTACCGCACCTGCCGCTTCTCGTGGATCTCGATGCAGGGTGCGCCGGAGTGGGCCACCATCACCGCGCAGCTCGCCACCATGTACCTCGGCTTCATCCTCGCCTGCGTGTTTTTGGTTGTCGGCTTCACCGTCATGGCCGGCATCGGCGCCGTCACGTTCCCGCTGCGCCGCTTCGTGCTGACACCCCTCTGCCGCCGAGCGCCGCTGCTGTTGGCGCTGGTCTTCGCCACGCTGTGGACCGTACCGTCTGCACTGCTGCTGCTGGTGCCAGCGTTCCCGCTGTGCTTTGTCGACCTTGTCGGCATGGCCGGCGTGAATGCCGTCAGCTGGATGCTGCCGCACTGGACTCGACCAGGCTACAACTACCGCCTGGTGTGTTTCCTCTTCTGCGAGGCGTGCATCTTCCCCTCCCACTTCAACGGCCTCGTCTTGACAATTCGCAATTTGGTCATGTTGAAAGACACGCCGGCGGCCATCCTGGACGCGGAGCGCTACACCCCCAGCACGCCACAACTCGTTATCTTCGCCATTGTGCAGGTGTGCCAGGCGATGGCGTATGTTGCCATCTTCTGCGTCCTGCGTCACGAGGCAACGCTAGACCGGGCTGACCGTGTGAAGGGCAAAAAGAGCGATGAGGAGTCTAGTGACAGATGGGCGATGCCGGACAGCAGTGCAAGTGGCTATGTGCTGGGCAACGTCGGTCGTAGCTGCCCGCTGCTGCGCCGCTTTTTGCACTGCCTCAACACACTGGCTATCCTGGCGACGCTGTGGGTAGCCTTGATTGCCCTTCGTCGGCCACTTGAGGGCGGCTCGTCGCTGCTGGGCAACATGACTCTGCTGTTGTATCTTTGCACCATGGTGCTCAAAGAGATCTAAGAAGGGTGTGTTTTGTTTGTTGTTTTTCTGCAACCGCTTTTTTTTCCTTTTTTTGTGTGTGTGTACTAGAGGTGTAAAAGAAAAGAGATTACACACACGTCGCACTCTCTCTATTGTCGGGTACAACGGTTTTCTTTTCCCCCCTTTCTTTTGCTCTGTTCTTATCATGTGCATAGTGTGTTCATCTGCAGACGTGTGACCTGATGTCATTTAGCTTTTTTTTAATTTGACAATGACGCGTTGCGAAGCTGGGCTCCTACTCTCAATAACGTAAATGGGTATTCTTCTTTTAAGCGTGTTCGCCTTTCCCTACAGCGAATCAAAATTGCGCGAGGTGTGTCGGTCTCGTACACTCGTCATCTAGGTGTATGCACCGCAAAACGAGGGCAACGTCTCACAGCAAAAAAAAAAAGAAACAAAACATCATCTCGAACGAAAGTGGACTCCATTACCAAGTATAGAGCGAAGCTAGTCTGATCACTCTTTTTGAAGTGGATGTTGCTTTTCTCCGAATCAGTGGACTCACATGTGTGTACTGTCCGTCTGAAGCACAGTAAAATAAAAAAAAGGCATGCTTGTCTGTTTCTTCAGCGTCGGCTGCTGTTCTACTGGGTTTCTACATGGAGTGTAGCGAATGCCCACTATACATCTTTGAAGCTTTCAAGCTACTCCATTGTCATGGACTTCGCTTATTTTTTTTTTCTTTACTCACCTGAACTCCCTTCTTTTTTTTTTTTGCGGACTCTATCTTTCCCCTCACAGCTCACCAGGAACAACAATAGAACACCTAGCTTCTGTGTTTCTGTACACGAGAGCCACCATAGAACTGGCGCACAAAACCGCAAATACACGAAAGCGCTTTTGATTCGAGTGCGCGCTCCACCTTACAGCTTACGAATCGTTCCTTTTTTTTTTTTTATTCCCCGAGCCTGACATAGACACATCTCTCTTTTTCTTTTCAGACTACACACAAAAAGCCCCGACCTTACAAATTGCTTCTTCGGCACTCCACCTGCCATGTCTACGAGGTTGGAGAGTGGCACGAAGGAAGGGTGGCTCTTCAACTACCACCCGACTTCTGAAATCGTGCAGGAGGAGGATGGCGTCAGCGGCGAAGGAGTCCAGCGGGCGGCGCTGGTGCTGCTCTTCCAAGACCTGGCCGGCGACACCTTCTACGTCCACCTCCACTACGACCCCTACATACTTGTGCAGTGCGTCGAAGGCCACGAGCGGGAAGTGGAGCTCGGGCTGATGTCTGTCTTCGGTCCCCAGCTTATTCACGAGATCACGTCCATCGAGAAGGAGGACCTGGATCTCATCAACCACCTGAGCGGGAAGCAGCGTGTCTACCTAAAGGTGGTTTTCCGCAACGTGCAGGACCTCACGACGGTGCGGGGGCGGCTGGAAAAGGAGGTGCAGCGCAACTCCTCGCGCGCCAACGACAGCTCGTTGCAGAACCTCTTCAGTGGGTCGCTAGGCGACGCGATGGCCAGGACGTTCGAGGAGGACGCGCTGGACAGCGCCGCAAATGGCGGGCGGTGGGTGGACTGGGTGCAGGACATCCGCGAGTACGACGTCAAGTATCACATGCGTGTGGCCATCGACATGAAGATCTACGTGGGTCTCTGGTACGACGTGACCGTGACCGAAGGGGAGGCGAGTGTGCAGCGCTGCGACGACAGCCGCTACGCCCCGGCCATGCCACGCGTCGTTGCGTTTGATATCGAGACGACGAAGGCCCCACTGCGCTTCCCGCAGCCGGAGGTGGATCAGATCTACATGATATCGTACATGCTGGACGGCCGCGGCTACCTCATCATCAACCGCGAGATCGTCACAGAGGACATCGCGCCGTTCGAGTACACGCCGAAGCCGGAGTATGAGGGCTTCTTCGACACCTTCAACGAAGAAGACGAGGCCGCCACGCTGCGCCGCTTCTTTGACGAGATGAAAAAGTATCAGCCGAACGTGTACGTCACGTACAACGGCGACTACTTCGACTTCCCTTTCATCCACGCCCGCGCGCTCTACCACGGCATGAACATGCGGAAGGAGATCGGCTTCACGCAGATGGCCGACGGCGCGTTCCTGAACCAGCAGATCCCTCACCTGGACTGCTTCTACTGGGTGAAGCGCGACTCCTACCTGCCACAGGGCAGTCAGGGCTTGAAAGCCGTGACCAAGTACAAGCTGGGCTATGAGCCGATTGAGGTGGATCCGGAGAACATGCTCCCGCTTGCCCAGTCCCACCCGCAGCGCATGGCCTCCTACTCGGTGTCCGACGCCGTCTCCACGTGGTACCTCTACCTGAAGTACGTCCACCCGTTTATCTTTTCCCTCGCCACGATCATCCCGATGTCCCCAGACGACGTTCTGCGCAAGGGCTCTGGTGGGCTGTGCGAGTCGCTGCTGATGGTGCAGGCGGAGGCGAACAACGTCGTCTTCCCGAACAAAAAGGAGCTGGTGCGGGAGCGCTTTCACGAGGGCCATCTAATTGACACGGAGACCTACATCGGCGGCCGCGTCGAGGCGCTGCGCAGCGGCGTGTACCGGTCGGACATCCCGATGACGTTCAACATGAACCCGGACACCTACCAGAGTCTGATGGACGACGTCGACAACGCCTTACGCTTCTGCGTCGAGGTCGAGAACGGCGTCAAGATGGAGGAAGTGACGAACCTGGAGGAGGTAAAGGCGGGCATCCTCGCGAAGCTCGCGGCGCTGCGCGACCACCCGCACCAGCAGGAAAAGCCGTTCATCTACCACCTCGACGTCGGTGCGATGTACCCCAACATTATTCTCACCAACCGCCTGCAGCCCTACGCGATTGCGCGGCCTGACGTCTGTGCCGGCTGCTGCTTCAACTCCCCGAACAACGAGCTGCAGTGCAAGCGGGTCATGTCGTGGAAGTGGCGCGCCGAGCTCTTCACCGCTGGCCGGTACGAGTTCCAGCGTGTAAAGGCGCAGCTCGAGAACGAGTCCTTTGCGGCGGGTGTGATTGAGCAGGCGAACCTGGCGGCGGTGCAGAAGAAGGCGTACGGCAACCGCAAGGGCAACGTGCTGGAGGGCACCGCGTACGAGCGGAAGGACAACTGGAAGAAGAACGGCAGTCACAACGGCGGCGGCGGCGGACACAACGGCGGTGGCAGTGGGTATCGACAGGAGTCCCGGCGACAGCAGCAGGAGGCGACGGATGCGCTGCTGCAGCGCGAGTTCGGCGGCGGTGACAAGGGCAACTCCGACGATGACGACGACGACGACGACGGGCTGAAGGCCTTCCACAAGCTGAACGACTCCACGCAGTTCAACATGCTCAAACGCCGCCTTAGTGAGTACAGCCGCAAGGCATACGGCAAGATCCACGAGACACGGGAGGTGATGCGGTCGAACGTGGTGTGCCAGCGCGAGAACCCGTTCTACGTCGACACCGTCCGTCTCTTTCGCGATCGCCGCTACGAGTACAAGGCGGCGTTGAAGACGTGGAAGAAGAGGCTGGACGCGGCGAAGGACGCGGATGAGCGGAAGGTGTGTCAGAGCCGCTGCGTGCAGATGGAGTCGTTGCAGCTGGCGCACAAGTGCATTCTGAACTCCTTCTACGGCTACGTGATGCGGAAAGGGTCGCGGTGGTCGAGTATGGAGATGGCGGGCATCGTCACCTACCTCGGTGCCACGCTGATCCAGATGGCGCGCGCGCTGGTGCAGCAGATCGGCGTGCCGCTGGAGCTGGACACAGACGGTATCTGGTGCTGTCTGCCCAACACCTTCCCCGAGAACTATACGATAACGACCTCCAACCCGTCGAAAGGGAAGATTTCCCTCTCCTACCCGTGCGTGGTGCTGAACAAGATGGTGAACGACCGCTACTCGAATCCGCAGTACCAGAACCTGGTCAGCCCTGGTGTGTACAAGATGCACAGCGAGTGCTCCATCTACTTCGAGGTGGACGGCCCCTACCTGGCGATGCTGCTGCCTGCCAGTCGGGAGGAGGGCAAGACGATCAAGAAGCGCTACGCCGTCTTCAACCCAAACGGCAGCATGGCGGAGCTGAAGGGTTTCGAGCTCAAGCGGCGCGGCGAGCTGATGCTCGTGAAGGACTTCCAGGCGCAGGTGTTCCGCCGGTTTTTGGATGGGAGCACGCTGGCCGAGGCGTACGCGTCCGCCGCCTACGTCGCGAACACCGCCATGGACCTTCTCGAGTCGAAGGGCGAGGGCTACGACCCCGATGAAATCCTGGAGAAGATCACGGAGAGCAGCAACATGACCCGACGCCTCTCCGAGTACCCGGAGGCGCAGAAGTCGCTCGCCATCACGACGGCGCGGCGCATCGCCGAGTTTCTTGGTCCGCAGATGGTGAAGGACAAGGGTTTGGCTTGTCAGTTTATCATTTCCCGCATGCCGGCCGGCCGGCCAGTGACGGAGCGCGCGATCCCGGTGACGATCTTCCGCGCTGACCCGGCGATTCGGACGCACTTCCTGCGCAAGTGGACCGGCGACACTACACTGCCGTCGGAGCTGAACCTGAAGGCGCTGCTGGACTGGGACTACTACACGGCCCGCTTCAGCGCCTGTGTGCAGAAGATCGTGACGATTCCTGCGGCGCTGCAGTCGCTGCCAAACCCGGTGCCGCGGGTGCCGCACCCCGACTGGCTGGAGAAGCGCATCCGGCACCTCAACTCGCGCTTCCGCCAGGTGTCGCTGGTGGGCATGCTGAGCAAGGCCAAGGCGGCGCAGACCAAGGACGCGGACGAACAAGCACAAGGCGGTGAGGCAGAGGCAGAGCTGCAGGCGGCAGCTACGGCGGCGAGGAAGAGTACGGCAGTAGCAGGGGCAGCAGTGCAGGGAAGCGGAGGCAGCGGGGAGTTGCAGGACCTGGAGGACATGATGAACGGCGGTGCGACAGCGAAGCCGAAGAAGCCGACAAGAACGAGAACAAGCGGCGGTGAACGTCCGTCCAGCGCGGCGAACGTCGACAGCGACTGGGATGACGACAACGACGACGTGGTGGAGGTGGAATCGGAGGATGACGTGGAGCGGCAGCAGCGCGAGGCCGACGCCGAACTCGACTCGCTTGCCCATGACGTGAAACACAAGTACTTCGCACCGAAAAGCACCACGGCCCTCGACGCCGACTTCTTCGCCGAGGCTGGGACGCGGCGGTGGCTGCAGCAGCGCAAGGACACGTGGCTGCAGCGCGCTCGCCTGCGCAAGGAGCTGGCGCTGGAGAATGGATTGAACGACGACGTCAACCTGGGAGGTGAGGGGATGAGCGGCAATGGCACTGGTGCCTCGTCGTTGTCGTCGCCTGCGGCTGACGGCACGCGGCGGCAGCCTGGCACTGTCAGCGGGATCGACAGCCACTTCATCGACCTCAAGTCCCGTGCACTGGCGACCATGTGGCATGTGCTGGAGGTGCGAGAGATGGAGGAGGACCCGGGCGTGTTGCAGGTGCTCGCCGCGCTGGAGCAGAACCTCTACTCTTTCCGCGTGCAGGTGCAGCGCAGCGTCGTGGTGGACGTCGACCCCGCATTGCGGCTCAACAGCGCGGAGGCGACGGAGGTGAACGGTCGCGTGCTGCCCCGCCACGTCACGCCAGGCCGCGTCTACCAGGTGAACTTGTCACCAGGCGAGGCGGGCGAGCGACAGCTGAACGAGCTACGGATGATGGAAGGGGTGCGGCAGATCTACGAGCAGCACCGCTCCCGCACGGACACCTTTATTGAGCAGCTCGGCTGCTGCGTCGCGGTGGACTCCAGCCGGCACCTGCGCAACGCCCGCCGCCGTCCGCCGTCGCAGCGGGAGATGTTCGGGCTGGAGGAGATGGAGATGAACGCCTGTTCGAACTACCTCGGCCGCGGCGTGGCGGAGCGCACTGTCTTTGTCTTCCAGGCCGTGGCAGAAGCGCAGCGCGGTATCATCGCCGTCGTCTACCCGCAGACGAACACCGCCCTCGTCGTCTTTGTGCAGCCCGCCGAGGCAGCCAAGCCGTTGATGAACTGGGCGGCCATCTGCGAGGAGAGCGCGCGCCGGCTGCACACGAGCGTGGCGACGCCGATGCACGTGACGGTGGAGGCCGCCGTCGACCAGCGCGGCGCGTGGCGGCTGATCCATCAGCACCTGAGTGCGGCGCTGGAGAGCACGCGAGCGCCGCTGCTGGCGGTGCTGCAGAGCTCGCAGCCGACCATGGTGCTGCTGCAGCAGCGCGCTCTACCGGCTGCGCTGCCCTACCTTCGCGTGCTCGGCGCGGCGGAGGACGAGCGCCTGCTGAGCGACCCGTTTCGGTGGTCGCGGCTGCTGTCGAAGCGGCTGTTTGAGCGCTTCTTTGCGTCGCTGCTGTGGGTGGAGGAGCGGCTGGCTCTGAGTCGCGTCTCCGGCATTCCACTGTGCAACATAGCCCAGGACAGCTGCGTGCACGTGCTGGACGTCCTCTACACTCGCGCGCTGCACCGTCGCAGTCACGTGCTGTGGTGCAGCAGCGAGCCCGCGATCGCGTTCGACACAATCGAGGAGCGGCCACGGGAGGTGTGCATGGCCGGCGGCTACCCGGCGTGGTGCGTGGAGTTCAGCCTGTCCCGCCTCGACGTGGTGGCGCTGCTCTTCTCGCAGGTGATCGAGGAAGGCGACGACCCGAACGCGCGGGTGCTGTGCGACCGCGGCGTGTCGACGCAGTTCAACATCCTGCGTGACCTTGTCGCTGACCTGCTCGGCCAGGCCGTCGATAACGCGCTGGCGGATACGCTGATGAACAACGTTGCGCGGTGGCTGCGCGATCCGGTGTCGGTCTGCTATGAGCCGCGGCTGGTGGAGCTGCTGAGCAACCTGGCCCACCGCGCCTTGACGGGTGTGCTGCTCCGCCTGGCGAAGCTTGGCGGCCGCACCGTGAAGGTGGACGGCGAGTCGGTGACGGTGCTGACGACGAAGCACTCGCTGCAAGAAGCCGTGCGATTTGCCAACTTCGTTGCGACGTCGCTGCAGGACCAGCCGATGCTGATGCTGCTGGCGCTGCAGCCGGTGCGTTACTGGTGCCCCTACGTGGTGCTCGACGCCCGCAACTACGCAGGGCTCTTCCTCGCTGCCGAGGACGCGCTGCGGTACAAGGAAGGCGAGACACCACCGCGGACAGCGCTGCAGCTGCGCCAGCAGTTCACCATGACGAGTCGCCTCCCCAGCCAGGTGCGAGCCACGTTCGTCGGTCGTGTCGTGGAAACGCTCTTCGCGTTGCACGAGGCGATGCACAGTGTGTACGCGGAGACGGTGAAGGACCACACCGTGACGCTGGCGACCCGCCACGACCACCTCGCCCGCCGCCTCCTCGCCAAGACGCAGGCGCTCTTCGAGGGGGAGCTGCAGACGACGGTGATGGACGAAGTGCAGCGCGTGGCCGACACACGCGATCTGTACACCGAGGAGGAGCACGCGGCAAAGCAGAACGGCACGCTGACGCTGTGGTCCAGCAGCGCCGTCGCCCTCGAGTACGCCAAGTGTATCTGTCGTGTGCTGGAACTGATTCCGTCCAACGGGGCAGTGGGCAGGGTCCGCAACAACTGCATGCGCCTCTGCGGCATCAGCCCCTTCTCCCCACAAGCGCAGTTCCAGACGGACCCGTTTCTGCACTACCGCCTGCAGTCTCTCACCTGCAGTTTTTGCAACAGCTGCATTTCCATCGACTTGTTGGCGAAGCGGAAAGCTCCGACGGCGCCGTTCACCTGCTCGGCCTGCGAAGCCCCGATCGCCGCGAGTGCGGTGGAAGGTTCGCTGGTGCGCCACGTCAGCCAGCTGCTGCGCACGTACAACCAGCAGGACTTTGTGTGCTCCAAGTGCAACGAGATGACCACCACGTACGTGGCGGAGAGTTGCTGTGGGCCGCTGGTGGGTAAAGCACGTCCGATTGACGGCGAGCTGCGTGCTTTGCAGTATCTCGGAAAGATCCAGGGCTTCACCTGGCTGGTTGAAAGCGTCGATGCTGCACTTCTCTGCTCCTAAGCGCCGAAGTGAGTTTTCTCTTTTCTTTTCATTAAAACCATACATGTATACCATAGAACAGTATTCATAGACCACGCTGAAGAAGCGGTGCATGCTCTTTAGTAATAATAAAAAAAAAGAAAAAGCTATTCTCTTTTCTTTCTTATACGCGCGTATAGTTTTTCACATACATCTGACGCTTGGCAAAAGTTCCACGACTGTTTTCCTTTGAATACAAGCGAAGTTGTGCAAGACTGTAAAGAGCAACGGTCGGCCACGCTTCGGGCTTAATCGAAAGAACTACGAGTCTCGATGACTGTTGCAGTTATGCCTTCCGAAAAGGTGTATTGCTCTTACTAGAGCTTAAGTGGAGTGTGACTGCACTTGAAGAAACAGTTCTGTACTGTCAAAAGCAACACAGTGTTGCATGTATCTTTGGTGAATTGCTGTTCTCTCGTTCTTCCCACCCTTCTCGATATGACACACACATACACACACACACACACACACACACACACACACACACACTAACACCGCTTATGAAGCGCGCAGCATACGCACTCACCCATGCTGCGTTTTACGACGCTGCTGCTCCGGCTGCGGCCGCGACACATTATGTTCACCCCGCCGCCGCTCGCAAAGCGCACCGGCAAGTTCCGCTGCCGGGTCTGCCAGCACAACTGGTTTTCCGACCACGTCTGGGTGACCAAAACGACGCAGCGGGTCTACCAAGGCGAGTCGTGCGAAAAGTGTGGCTCGTCGACGAAGCCGTACTACGTCGGACGGCCGGAGGAGACCATCTTTAACCGGATCACGACACCACACCCCGTAAAAGCTGGTGCATCCACCTCACGTAGCGAGCGCAAGCTGAAGCACTCACGATTCGACTTTCGAGTGCAGAAGAACCGACGATGATCGAAGCGATAAGAACGAGAGAGAGAGAAAGAAAGACTGCAAGCACGTAAACACTCATGACAAAAAAAAAGCCTCTTTCCCCTCTTCCATTTAGCCCCGCTCGTCTGTTATCATTGCCAGCTGCGCAAGCTTTATGTGGACGCTGCTGCGGCGTATTGCTCTTGTGCTAGTAGATTGCGAAGTTGGCATGAAATCTTTTTTTTCTCTGTGCTCGTGGCCTGTAAAGGGCAATCAATTCGAGCAACTTCTTGTGGCTGTGTCCGTTTGAACGCATACACACTGCTAACGACGTGAGCAAAATGTTGGTTTTGATCTTCACACATTAGATTGAAAAAAAGGAAAAGCTACAGTTTTTATTATTATTATTATTTTATTGTTATTATTATTCTCCCCCTTTTTTGTTGAGAAGACATACGGTTTCCTTCTCTGTAAGCCTACTGCGGGGAGTGTATTTGCTGGTTCTGGAAGTGACTTGCACGAAACGGCCTTTTATACATGTGAGGCTCTAGCTGACTTCAAGACGAAAGGCGCCACTACACAACTCGGAATTGCATGCACACAGTGATCGAAGGTCCTCTTTTTGTCTTTTTCTATTCTCCTCCCTCCTTTTTATCCACTCTTCTTTTTCCTTTGCTGCAGAATACTAACATAAGAACCTTTGTTTTACTAAACTGTAATCCTCTTTCTCTTTCAATTTGAAAAAAAAACAAAGCTTTTTGACTAAAACAACCTACACGCACCGTCAACGTGTCTTCACCTGTAGCAATCTTCTTTCCATTTCCACACCCGTTTCTCAGTCATGTCTCTCCGTCTGCCGAAGGATGAGCTTGAGGCACACATTTACCTCTACCTGAAGGATGCGCGCTACAAGAGCGCCGCTGCTGCGCTTGAGGAGGCGAACCCGAAGGCCGCCACCGCCGCTCGCGCCATCGGCACCTCCGCGCTGACCGCCGCTGCGAAGGTCGCCGCCCCCGCCGCCGACAGTGACAGCTCCGACGACGAGCCGGTGAAGAAGCCCGCCTCGCGCAAGGCGTCTCCGAAGCCGGCTGCCAAGAAGGCTCCGGTGGCCGACTCCAGCTCCGATGATGACGAGCCGGTGCGCAAGCCCGTGGCGGCGGCCAAGAAGGCCCCATCGCGGACTCGAGCGACAGCGATGACGAGCCGGTGAAGAAGCCGGCTGCGAAGAAGGTATCCCCGAAGGCATCGCCAAAGCAGGCTCCGAAGAAGGCGCCGGTGGTGGCCGACAGCGACAGCGACGACGAGGAGGCGCCAAAGAAGCCCGCCTCGCGCAAGGCGTCTCCGAAGCCGGCTGCCAAGAAGGCTCCGGTGGCCGACTCCAGCTCCGATGACGACGAGCCGGTGCGCAAGCCCGCCCCGAAGAAGGCGCCGGTGGCAGATTCCAGCGACAGCGACGACGAGGAGGCGCCGAAGAAGCCG
>AUXI01000024.1:0-73574 GCA_000482105.1 Crithidia acanthocephali | reverse complement strand
GTCCGGGTAGTGCAGCACAGCCGCTGAAAAATATAATTGAGACATGACGAATACGAAAGATTTTGAAAAAATAAATAATAAATGGAAGTCTTTGCGCTTTCTTTCTCTGCATGTATGCAGTGAAAGAAGCTGAATCGTTTAGGATGCTTTGGTCTTTAATTACGTTGCGCAGTCAAAAGGGCATTTTGGTGTGAAAGAGAGTCAGAGTTTTTTTTGTGTGTGGATTATGCAGAGAAAGAAAAGAAACATACACCGAGAGAGCAGTTGTTGTTGTTGAAGTGGGAAGGAGAAAAAAGAGGAAAAAAGGAGAAGTGGGTAGTTTTTGATTTCATGGAAACTAGCTGCATGCTCTTTTTTTTTTGCCCTACAGAGAACGCGATGAGAGAAGCTCATCGCATCGTGCATCAAAGCGCTCAAACTGCGCACATCCGCAACAGCATCATCCGCACGCGCAAAAAGAGAGGTCGGACAGCACACGAGGAGCCAACGAACACGAAAGGAAGCTAACAGTAAACCAGCGTTCTAAAAAGCCCTCACCCACTGTTTTTTTTTTTCCAACGTGCTGTTGCTGAAGCAATGCTCTACTTGTTTTTTTTTTCTTTCACAAACTATACAAAGAGTGGGTGCATGTAAGGAATCTGATTTTTGCTACGCTGCAAGTGTGAAGACTCGCACGTGTGTACATGCATTTAGAGAGAGAGAGGGGACGTGAATGGGAGCAGTCAGGTACTCGCATAGTCAACTCACAAGTGACGAATCCAAAAAAAAGCTGAGTAATAAAATAAAAATAAAGAAGCAGTCTCCAACGCGGTGATTTGAAGTGAATCTACGAGAAGGCTGTTAACATGTGATCCGGTTCTTTTTTTTTATTAATAATAAAGATGAACAGTTTTGATTTACATCTGTGTCGCTCAACAGCGTCACTGACCACGAGATCCTCCACGCGTGGGCATAAAAGAGCTATACGTCAAAAGAAGAGAAAAGGGGGAAACTAAGTCGCCATGCGAATACACAAACACAGAAAAGCAGCCACATGCTGGCTATCAGCGCAACAGATGTCCATTCTCGTTTCTGTCCGCGGTGGAGAGTGCCTGCGCACATGCCGCCGTCACGGCCATCCCCCCTTTCACACACGACAAGCGGCTCATGCACCGTCGTACGACGGCAGAGGTGGCGAGCCGGGGGCGGCGGCAGTAGCAGCCACCGTGTACACATTCCGCTTCACTGCACGGTGGGCAGGATCGCGCTTTGCACGCAGCAGCGCCACCCGCGTCAGCCGGCGTGTCGGCAGTGCCGCACGTCGGTAGATGTGCATCTGCGAGGCGAGCGGCTGCAGCGGCGGCGCCGTGGCGGAGGGCCCGCTGCGACTGGAGTCCACCGCCGCGCCGCCGTGCGTCGTGGAGGGGAACGGAGAGAAGAGAAAGGGCGGGTACGGCGTGGCCGGTGATGGCGCACGCGCGAGGTACTCCACCGTGAAAGGCGGGAAAGAAGACACCGCACGTGCGGCAGCAGCAGCAGCAGCACCCGTTGATTTGACGGGCAGCCCGCGGATGGCCAGAGGGTCGACGGTACCCGTGGTGGGGGACGCGTGGAGTTGCTGGCGGCGCCACCGGGCCTGCTCGTAGCGGCGCTGCTGCCGCCAGGAGCGTTGCGTGTGCCGCAGCCCGGCACCAAAGTGCGAGGTGCGTCGCCCGGTGGTGGACCACCGCCGCGGCTCCTCCGCAGGCGTCGTCAAATAATAACGATAGGGAGACGCCGGCGGTGGCTGCGTGGCGGGCCGTGACGGCTCCGCAGCGCCACCCACCTGCGCCGTGGTCGCATTCCTACTCCCGCCCGCACTGCCGCTCCTGTTGTTGTGGCTCTCACGTCTGGTGCTTGGGTGTGTGGCGTAGAGCTCCGGGCTCGCGCCGGCGAGACTTCCACCTGCCGCACCGGTGAAGAAGGACAAGGAGCCCTCCGCGAAGTCGGCGGTCGTCGCCGTTGTGCGACGCGAGCCAACACGCCGCGGTGCCCGCACTCGACGGATAATGAGCGGGCGGGAGACGCAGCCGCGTGGTGCTGCCGCTGTCGGCCCTCCGCCGCCGATGGCACGACGCCCCACCGCCGTCCCACTCACCGCAAAGATCGGCGCCGCACGACGCGCCGACTGCCGCTGCCGCTGCTGCTGCTGCTCCCACAGCCGAAACGCCGAGTAGCCGCCACGGCCGCCGTCGATGCCGCGAGGTCGCCGGTAGGCTACCGAAGTGCGCAGTCGCAACACCCGGTAGATCAGCTGCATCTCCTGATGGGCGGAGAGCGGCACGACCTCGGCCACCGTAGACGGCTGCGGCGGCGGCGCAGTTGGGGCGAAGAGGGCCCGCAGGATCTCCTGTTTCTGCGTCGAGTGGAGTGCTGCAGTGGCATCGGGAGCTGGCGGCGGTGCAGCGGTGGCAGCGTGCGCGCTACCGTTGCCTCGCGAGCTGGTCAGCGCACTGCTGTAATTCGTGGGGTGGATGTGGCTGCTGTACGGCGACTGGCCCTGGGCGGCTAACGCCGACGCGTTTACTTGCAGCGGTGAGCCGTCGGGGCGCCCCTGGCGATCCTGCGTCGATACCGCCGATTTCGATGTTGTGGCAGCCGCAGCCGCAGTGGTGGTGGTGGTGAACACGTTGGTGTTGTAGGGCTTGTTGCTGCTGCTGTTGTGAGTACCGTGACTCCACGCTGCCCCACCCGGAACGGCAGATTTGCTGAAGTGTGCGTCGCTGCTGTTGTTGTTGCTGCTGCTGGAAGCCGTGGTCAGCTGGATTGCTGGCAAGGCTGGCCGTGGTGGCGGTAGCACGGCGGAGGCGTAGGCGGAGTTGGCCGGCTGCGACGCCGTAGACGACGTGCCATCGGGGCGTGGCGGTAGCGGCGGCGATGGTGGGGAGGACCTCACCGGTGGCAGCGGCGGGGACACGGGGCTGATAGACGATGCGGCCGTCGACTGCCGCTTCGACTCCGCCCCCCGCCCCGCCACCGCCTTCATCACCTTCTGCGCTGCTCCGCTGGTGGTTGCCACCGCGGTGGTCTGCTGACCGCCGGTGCGCTTACCCGCCTTGAAAGACGCCGTCCGCTTTGAGTTCGTTGACGCGGTGGTTTTCGCCGTCGTCGTCGCCGTCGACATCACACTCGCGTTGTTGCTGTTGCTGCCCACACTCATGAGACTGCGGTGCAGCAGCTGCGAGGAGGCGGCCGAGGTGCGGTCCGCCGCAGCCCACCGCGTCGTGTGCGTCTGCGGGTGGCGCGCGTTTGTGATGACGAGATCCAGCGCAAAGGAGGGGGTGGGTCCGGCACCGTGTTGGATGGCGCTGCCTGGGTAACCGACCGTGGGCGGGTTGTAGCCGTGTTTGACGTTGGTGGAGGCGGCGGGGTTCAGGCCGTGACCCACCACACCGCCCTGCGGTGAAGCATCCAGTACAGGAAATAGGGTCGTGGTGGTGTTCGTCGTGCTCACCGCGCCGTCGTCCTTTTCCTCGCCGGACGCCCCTTTCGCCATGCGCGAAGTCGGTCGAGTCCGTGTCGGCGACAGACCGGAACTCTGCGACGTCAGTCCCTGGTGCGCGGAGGCGTTGGGTGGTGTATCTGACGCGTCGGTGTGCTGCAGATCGGGACGGAGCGCGCTCGACTCTTCCGCTGCTGCCGGCGCCGTCGTCGGTGATGCGTTGGTGGACCCTGGTCGCGGGAGCGACGGTGGGCGTGGCGTGTATCGGTCGGCGGGGCTGCTGGTGCTTGGCTGCGCCGCCGCATCCGCGAGATCGTCGCGTGGGGTGCGCTGGATTTCTTCTTGCACCGGTGTCTTTCCGTGGTGCCCGTCTGGGCTGCCGATCCCCTGACCCGCAATACTCAGGGAGGACCCGTTCAAATCACCAGCAGGATTCTGGCTTGTGCTTGCGTTGGTGTGTGCAGCACCGTCACCATTCACTAGAGCTGACGGTGCTTTGTTTTCGAACTCCGCCTCTTCAGAGGTCGACGCCGTGTTGTCCGCGGTGCTGCTGTGCGTCTGATTTGGCAGCTTCGATGACGGTAAACCTTCGCGTGACGACGTGGACTGCGCGCCGTCCACCCCCAGCGTAGCAGAGCTCTGCGCAGCATTGGGCGACACTGGAGGTGGTGGCAGCTGTGCACTTCCACCTGCTGCGTGCTCATCTCGCGTATCGCCGCCTGCTGGGGGCTGCACCGGTACGCCAGCGAACTCTCCCCCAGTCTCCCTGCCATGGGTGCCGTGTGGCGTCTCGTCTGGTGAGGTTGCCGTTGTGTTCGCAGGGCGTTGCTGCTGCTGCTGCTGCGCCGCCGCCGCGAGTGCTGCCGCCAGTTGCGCCCGCAGTACCTCGTTGTCTGCCTGCACACTCGCCAACGATCGCTCCGTCGACGCTAGCTGCTGCTGATAGCGCAGTACGGCCGCCGCCGCCTTATCTGCCTCCGCCCTGAAGTCGGCCGCATCGCTGCGACTCGCATCTCTGTTGCTCTCGTGCTGGCTAGCTTGCTGCTCCGCATCGCCGCCTGTGCCCTCCTCTCCCCCCGGCGTCGCTGTGGGTGCTACTGCACCAGCATCGATACCGTCCTGTACATGCCTGCTGGGTATCGACGCGGCACTCGCGGCCTGTCGTGAGGAAGCGGCGGACCGCGGCGGCTGCAGCGGCTCCTGTCCGCTGACGGTGTGGGTCGATGCTGCTGCCGCATCGTCCACGTCCTCGGCAGGGACGTGATAGACGCTGGGTAACGTGACGACAGACCGCTGCGAGGTGGCGGACGCGCGGTGGCTGCCGGAGAGCGAAATCTGCAGCGCCGATGCACCGAGGGCGTCGTTGTGACCACCGCTGGTGGTGGTAGCAGCGGAGGCCGGCGGACGCACCACCGGTGCACCTTGACCCGCCGGACCTGCCGCCTTGCCGGTTTCATCGCCTGCAGGGTTTTCCGTTCCTTGCCGCAGAGGTGTGGTGGAGCGGTCCTGCTGCCGGCCGGCTGGGTCGTTGGTCAGCGTGACTGCATGCGCGCAGTGGGGACACATACCAGATAGTACAACGTGCGCGTCCTGCGGCGGCTGTGCCACGTGAGCACTTGCCTCTCTCTCCTCTGTGTGCTTTGCACCCGCATCCGCAGCAGCAGCAGCATCCGTGGTTGTGGCAGTGGCCAATTGCTCTGCCGGAGTTGCTGCAGTGAGAGGGGTGCTCGGAGAAGCACTCGCTGTGGAGGCTGGTGGTGGAAGGCTCGTCGGGTCGTTCTTGTCTTTGTTCCTGCTACTGCCTTGATCAGCAGGTTTCTTGGTTGCCGCAGCGGTGGATCCCGCTGCAGCGTCGTCTTGCTTCTTCTTCTTGTTCTCGGTGGTTTCACCTGAGCTGTTCGGCGGACGCGATGTCGTAGATCCTGCCGTGACATTTGAAGGCGTACTTGTCTGCGGCAGTCTCGAATCCGCTTTCGCTGGTGTGGACGAGCCTGGAGGACTAGACACAGCAGCAGCAGCAGCAGCAGCAGCGTCGCCGGTAGCGGCTGGTGTTGCAGCTGCTGTTGCTGTCGCTGCTCCCGCGCCACTCATCGTCCCACTCGTATCAGTCAAGTCCACCTGCACCGCGACGTCGCTTCCTTGTACCTGTGGTCGCGCCATCACCCCGACGTGCACGTGCTCGGTGCACGCCGTGTCGCCGGCGGCTCCAGAGCCGCCCTGTGCCCCTTTCTTCGACTTCTGCTTCGCGTTGACGGACTCGTTCATGTTGGAAGTCGAGGCAGCCGCAGCGGCAGCCGCAGCCTCCGCCGCCGCACTGCTCCCCTGCATCGACGCCGTCCGCCGCTGCTGTGCCGTTGCAGCTTCAATTTCCACCACAAAAGCGTTCTCCCGCTCCAGCAGTCCAACAAGGCCCTTCCCCAGCTCTGACGCGCTGTCCCGCAGTGCCGCGGCCACCGCCTGCGCGAACTCCGGCACGCAGGCCTTCTTCCACTCCTCCCGCACCTCCGCCAGCGTCAGCCGCCGCTGCAGCACCTCCGTTTCCATCGTGCTGAGAAAGCCGACGAGATGCGCACCGGCCTGCAGGGCGTGCCGCTGCGCCGCCACGCAGAGAGACAGGTCACTTGCAAGTCGACTGTTGTCGTCGATGTGCACCTTGGCGAAGCGATCGAGGATGCGCTTCACCTCAAATGTGAGGGCGGTGAAGTTCGGCAGCACCGCGGTGGACTCGGAGTTGCTGGCGCTCGTGTTGTTGTTGTGACCGGTATTGTCGCCATCGTCCTCGTCCGCTGGTAGCCTTTCCCCGGTCTGCAGGTTGAGCACCTTTGCGTACACCTCCTGCTGCTCACCGTCGAAGTACGGCGTACGCACGCAGACGTGGCGGCCCATCGCATCCTCGCGCAGCAGCGCCGCCGCCTCGTAGCTCTGCAAGGACAGCTGCACGTGCTGTCGGTACTGCGTGTGCTGCGCTAGCACGGAATCCTTTTCCTCCTGCAGCCGCGCGAGGCGCGTCTCGAGGTCAGCGAGGCTGAGCTTCATGCGGGCCTCCTGCGCACGCCCCTCGACATCTGCCGCAATGTTCTCCAGCATGTCCGCCGTGTAGGCGTCCTGGCCGGCATCACCACCACCCGCCGCCGAGTCGTCGTCGATGTTGTCCGCGGGCCCCTGCGCGTGTTCCCCGCCCTCGCCGCCGCCGACCACAAACCCTACGCCGCTGCGGCGGTCGTCCGTGCCGCGGCGTGCGCCGTAGGGCAGCCCACCCCTCTTCATCAGCTCCCGTCGCAGTGTGTTCACCACGGCATCCTTCTGTGACAGCGCCACCAGGTTCTCCGCGACGCGGCTCTGGCTCATCTGCAACTCCTCCTCCCGCCGTGCGAGTTTATTACGGAAGGTGTCGAGCGCTGTTCGACCCTGGCCCACCTCGCGGCGCAGCTGCTCCACGGACACCTCCAGCTTGGCCCGCTGTTGGTGCAGCTCCGTGTTGCGCTCCTCGGCTTCCGTGTTGCGCTTCCGCAGGACCTCGTACTCCTCCTGCAGCCGGTGCAGGTCCTGGTGGACCACCGTGTACTGCTGGTTGCGGCTCAGCAGATCCGCCTTGGTGCGCTCCAGCACCAGCTTCGTGGCAGCAAAGCGGTTCTGCACGGCTTCGAACAGCTCAAAGGACACCTGAATCGCAGGGATCGTGTTGGCAGGCGGGCAGCCGTAGCCGGCGAAGAGGCTCTGGATTGTCTCGTAGTTCGGCGTTCCGACGGCGTCCAGCAACTTCACGTACTCCTCCGCCAGCTGCGAGGCGTTAGCAGCGGCAGAGGCGGCGATCGGCGCGTTGGCCGGGCCCGCAGCAGCCGCCGCAGGACCGCCAGAGGTTGATGGAGCTGCCGCCGCAGCCGCGGTGGCGGTGCTTGCGCCGAAGCCGGATTTGTGCGCCGACGTCGCGAAGCCGCCCTTTCCACCATCGTCGAGGCCGGTGGAGAGACCTCCACCTTTGGAGGCTGGCATCGCGTGTCAATGGAACGTGCACTGCGCAGCTGGTTTTGAAAAAAAAAGGTGAAAGAAAAAGATTCCAATTGTAGAAAAAAGGCGGAAAAGCGTTCAAAAAAAGATACTCAGAATAATATCCTGATGTGGGGATTAATGTACATGCAATAAAAAAAAAGAGAATAGCGCTACCACGAAGGGTTTGTACAATAAATATTTATATATAGATATGAGAAGCTTGCTTTCACGGCGTGTTGCTTTATTTTGTTTTTTAATGCACAACAGAAGAAAAGGGGTTGAGGGGCCTGTTGTTCAGCTTCTCTGTGTTTTTGCTTTGGTATGGCGCACTCGGATAACGTTAATGAAGAAGCCATGGAGCACACGAACGTCGTCAAGGGGTTTGAAAAAAAAAAAGAAGAATAGAAAGAGATGAGTCGAGGAAATGGTGAACGCAACAAGGGAGAGGAACAACAGGAGCTGAGACAGCCGACCCTTTTCGCGTCTTGTCGTTGAGGCAAGGAGTGGAAGAATGCCACGCACGGTCAGCTGGCATACACGCACCACTCGATGTGGTGTTCGCTACGGTGAGTTTTCGCTTTTCTTTCCATTTATTGGAAAGGAACTCATCACGTGTGAACGCTGTCTTCTCTTTTTGATGTCGTTGATGTTGGTTGCGCTCAAAGGTGCCGAGCTGCATGTGCAAAAATGTCGAGACTTTGCACTTTTTTTAACAAAGCAGTCAAAAAAAGAAGAAGAAGTTGCAAAGTGACGATAAAAAGAAAAAAATGAGGGAACGAAAAAAAAGAAAAAAAAGAAAAAAGAACGTTCTGCAAAGTTTTGAATTCCTTTTTTTTCCACTTTTCCTCAGTGAAGGAAAACTTAAACAGACTGCAATGCCTCCTCCACCGCTCTGCCGTACGCCTCGCCAAACAGGTTCAGGTGCATCAGCGCGTAATACAACTGATACCACGGCACGCGCATCTCCGCCTCCTCCTCCAGCGGATATTCGGCTTCGTAGGCGGCGTAAAACTGCGGACCGAAGCCACCAAAAAACTGCGTCATGGCGAGGTCCATCTCACGATCACCGTAGAGCGGCTGCGGGTCAATGAAGAGCGGCTGACCAGCAATGTCGAACATCAAGTTGCCACCCCAGATGTCGCCGTGCAGGAGACTACACGCTGGGAAAGAAAGCCGCACGTGGCGTTCGGCGTGTGGTGAAAGTACCTCCGCTGTTGTCGCTGCTCTGTTTGGACACGCCTCTTGAGCACCATCGGAAAAGGCTGCCTTGCCCGACTGTGACGAATGTGGAGACGTATGGACGTCGTCTTCGTCCTCCTCTTCCAGTAGTGCAGTCCATGTAGCAAAGTGTGCCGTGAAGCGCTCAGTGAACAGCACAAACATCTTCTGCCGCTCCGCCGACCACAGCCCCCGCTGCTGCGCGCGGCTCACCTGCGGCTGCAGGAGGTGCTGCACGTACAACTCCGGCCAGCTTGTGCTCCAGACAAAAGTGCTCAGGTAGGCCTCCGCTGCTGCGACAATGGCGGGCGTTGTAGCAGCCATCGAGCCCGTTTCGCTACACGGAGAAGGTGGTGTGCCTGCCGCAGCAGCCGCCGCCGCGTGCACTGGGGACGCTTCCGGCACCTCGCAAAGCGCAGTGACCAGCGTGGCAGGCGTCACGACATCGCCGGTGTTCAGCGAGGCAGCCACACGACGGCATCCGTAGCGGCCATCGACGCTGCGGTGGCGGTGCAGGTGGGCCAAGGCACGCCCCGCGCCGGCCTCATCACGTGTGAGGTGGCAGCGCGGCACAGTGGACTTGCCGGAGTCAATAAAAGGCTCCATCAGAAACGCAGTGCCGTCCACTTCCCCGGCCAGCAGTACCGGTGGGACGGGGAGACCGGCGCGGTGCAGCAACGCGAGACCGCCGGCTTCGAGCAAAATCTCACCACGCTTGACACCGCGGCTGGACTTGAGAAAGTAGTCCACGGTGCGGCGCGGCGGAGGTGCACCATGCGTAGAAAATTCCGTGTCGTGGTGACCTGTGGGTGGGTGGAGTACCGGTGTAGTGGGCGGGAGCTGTGTGGTGACGCGGCAAATATCGTTGCAGGTGCTGCCGTGGAGTACCTTCACGGCTATCGGCACCTCACCGCCAGGAAAACGGACGTTAAGGGTGTAGTGAAACGGTTTCTCGATGTCCTCAACCGTGAGGCGAGAAGACGCGGTAGATGTAGCCGCACTGCCATCGAACAAGGACATGATGCGTTGTGTAGAGAAGGGGATATGTGTGTGTGTGTGAAGGTGTATTGGAAGCATATAAATGTTAATGCGCAAAATGAAAAAGTGCGTGTAAACGTGTGCGCTACAGAGGAAGGTAGAGCACGCGTTGTTCCATCCTCTTAGGACACTTCACAAGGTATTTTCACAGAGAACGTAGAGGAGAACAGCAGCAGTGGAGCAAACGCAGAACTGAAGTGGAGGGTCACTGCAAGCGTGTCCATAGAAGGCCACCTCACACGACTGACGTGAAAGCCTCTTTGCTGGTGCAGTCATGAGAAAACGCTCCAAGATCCTCCTTCACCAATTGAAGAGATGCTGCCGAAAGTAGTTCGGACAAAACAAAGAGTGTTCTAACGGGGAAAAAAAAATCATTTGTATTTAAACGACTTTCGCAGGAGTAAGAGAAGCTTTCATCTTTTTTTTTTTGCCCCGTGAGCAGGCATCGCGTCTATGCGATGGTGCGTGCCAAGGCAGGGCCTCCAGAGGTGCGTCACTGCAACACAAGCCGGCAGAGCGTCAACCATCTCCAACACGTACATTCGTCTAGTCTCTTATTTCAATTATTATCTGCGGTACCGCAGTTCTAGAAGAGCTTAAAAGAAGCACACCGATACTAGCTATAAGGAAAAGAGAAACAGGAAAAACGCGAAAAAGAGAGTCAAAGAGACTTTAAAGT
The DNA here is from genome assembly GCA_000482105.1 of Crithidia acanthocephali. Classification (NCBI taxonomy): domain Eukaryota; phylum Euglenozoa; class Kinetoplastea; order Trypanosomatida; family Trypanosomatidae; genus Crithidia; species Crithidia acanthocephali. Next base: position 63,189 of record AUXI01000024.1, on the reverse strand, counting down.
AAGAAAATATGCGGATCAATGCGTGCATTATGACACACACACAATCGAAGGTACGCATTAAAGCACTCTACTTGTCATATGTCGAAATTCCCGTACGCGAGATCAATCACACAAACGGGAACGAAAAAGGAACGTTAAAACAAGAGTGTAGGAAGGGAGAAGAATAAAATAGGAAAACACTATACGGGAATAGTTTTCACGATTGATGGGGTTGGGGTGCACTTGACCACGATGAAAAAGAAGAGAAAGAAAAAAGAGCCATGAGCAGCACAACCTTTTTTTTTAACAGCCGCAAGGCAACCTTGCGGACAACTTTTTTTTTCTTCATCTCCGTGAACATTCTAATACGCTCTTCGTACTAGAGAATTTAACTCTCGACACAAAACCGCGGCAGACCAGCCGCAGAACAGTCAAGAAACTCCCTGTCTCTCCCATAGGCCTTAATAAGAGAGAGATGAAAAGAGAAGGAATACGGAAAAATAGGCGGCTGTGACGATGAAACACAAGCGAAGCCTTTTGACGGCCTCGTAGAAAAAATCACAACGCGACGTGGAGCACTTCTCAAACAGCGTCAATGCGCCCCCACGCGACAGCTGCGCAAAAAAAATAAACTTCGCCGCCTTCTGAAGGTACCACGCTGGTGTGTAAACCAGATCTCTTTGAAAGACGTGATACTACTAAAACACAAAAAAAAACACCAAGAACAAGACAGGAAAAGAGGAGAAAATAGCAAGATAGAACGCATTTGATTTGGAGGAAAACACAAATAATAATAGAAAGAGCGTGCTCACATTAGCACAACAGCTCTTTGGCTTCGGTGAAAAAGGGGAGTAAGAATAAGAAAAGAGTACGCCGAGATTTACGCGACGAAAAAAAAAGAAGAAGTGAAGAGAGCAATAAAAGAAGCGGAGAAGAAAAACGATGGAGTAGGTGGAAAACAATCGGACGGTATCAGCGATCTATCATCCTAATCGAACAGTCTTTGCAGGATCGCTGCTCGAGCTTTCTAATAAAACAGCCCATGGGGCTCTAACAGACGCTGAAAAGAGTGAAAAAATGAGAGAGAGAAAAAAGAGAAAAATGTGCTTTCGACGCAAAAAAAAAAGAACGAAGAGAAAACAAAATAAACGATGCGACAAAACATGTTTAGTCAGTGAAACTGGGACTGATCGAAAAGAGGAAATAGGCTGCCTCTCTTGGAGTGAGTGTTGTTCATCAATGGAAAATAGGAAAGGGACTAGAAATCAGAAAAGAACATGTTGCTTGGTGCTTGGTGAACTCTATGCACACCTCACTGCAGTTTTCGTTTGCTAGCAAAACTGCATTGAAGCAGCACGCACCTTCACCTCCCATCACGAGCAGCAATCGTAAGAAAAAAGGAAAAACGAAGTTTAAGAAAAAAAATAGAGTAAACGGCTTGATTTTTCAATACTCAATCTTCTGTGCTTTCCAGCGTTGAAGATGGAGAAGCACAGGACATCGCGCAGGCTGCTTTCAACACTTTTATTATTGTTATTTGTGACCTTCACGTTTCTTTCTCTTTTTTTTTTGCCTGGGAACAAAGCCATGTTGGTTTCATTCCGGTCTTTTGCTTTTGCTTTTGCATTTGTTCGTAGTGTGTTTACTGCCGGTAGGTTTCCAGATCAGTGCGGTAATTCCTTCGCCCAACGCGCACCTCCAAATCTACCGGCTTTGGCGGCTGCGGGACGCGGGGTCCGTTGCGACGCACCGGCAGCTTGACGGGTGGCAGCACAGCGGGACGCTGACCCATCGACTTGAACATCTCCGGATCCGGTGGAGGCATGCCAGCAAACGGGTCGTCCTCCGTGGGAACTGGCTTTGCTGCAGCTGCAGCAGCAGCCGCAAAGCCGCCCTTTGCGTCCTTCGTTTCCCCCAACTGTTGCTGACGAATGCGTTCCTGCAGGGAGAACTGCAGACCCGAGAGGTCCTGTGCGTCAGGCGGGTTGGCGAGAAACGGCAGCACTGCAGACGCGCTGTCATCCTTCGGATGGGCAGCCACCCCTGCACCCCCAGCAGCGCTGCGATCCTTTGTCGAGCCTGCGCTGGCGGAGTCGAGATGGTTCGGCACGTTGTGTGGTCGGCCCCAGCCTCGTTGCAGCTCCTGGGCGTAGAAACTTGCCGTGATGACGACAAGGACAAGAGAAACCATAGCGGCAATGGCCACCTTAAAAAGGAAGGGGTGTCGGTGCGTTACATCTCGCACCCTCGCCGCTTTGCTAACGGTGTAGAAGGAATTACTCATGGTGTGCTGCTTTTCAACTGGTTTCCAGCTAAACGCTCGGAGGCTCTTGACTCGAACTGAGGAAGGTGATGTGAATACTCTTAAAGCAATATATATATATATAAAAAACGATGTCTTTATCTTTAACTTCTCATTCACCTTTTGCTCCTTCTTTGAGGTGCGAAAAGGCTGAGAAACGGCGGTCCCTGGATACGAAGATCATGGTGACACAGACATGAACGGCAACGGGGAAAACAGAAAGAGGAAAGGACGAGATAGACGTTGAAAGTAGTCATGTTCAGCGTGGCCCCAAAAACAAAAACAAAAACACAGCAAAAAAAGTCCAATTGCCCTTTTCCTTTTTTAAGAGATGTAACGGAAAGAAAGGAAAGAGAGTGTGTATCCAATCCGTGCAGCGATAAAGCCGAAGCAAGTGCGCCGCTATCCAGCAGTCTCTCTTTTCCTTTCCGTTCATCACCGCAAAGGGAGGTTCAGCGCACGCGCGTGTTGCTGCCCATCCTCACCATTGCAGACACTTTTGTCTTTTTTTGGTGTGTGTCCATGCAAGTGCAACACGGCCAAAACAACCCACTACAATTTCTTCCAACGGCACACAGAAGAAATATAAAAAAGAAATACACACACACACACACACACTCACACAGCACTCTCCGTCTTCATGTGGTGCCAATCCATCTCCACCTGCTGCCGCAGCTGCAGGTACCGTACCTCGTGTGCATGGTAGCCCGCGCTCACGCCACTGCTGATGGGGTTGTAGTGCAGATGGTGCGGAGTGTGGTGCGGCGCGTGGTGCCCACGCCGTAAATTGTCCTCTGCGAACGTCGGGTTGAACTCCGTCGTCGGGTCCAGCACAGCAGCAGCAGCAGTAGCAGCACTGGTAGCGGGTGGCAGCATAGCGTTGCTCGCCGTTCCCGTCGACACACCGATGGCGGCTGATGCAGCAACCTCCGCTGGTGTCAACCCTGGCATCGTGAGAATCCCCGTGGCGACGGAGAGGTAAAGTCGGTGGGCGGCCTGCACCGCTCTCTCTGCCGCGCGCAGCTGCCACAGCGGTGGTGCTGCTGCCATGAGCGCCGCGGTGTGCGGTGAGGCGGGGCTGCCCATCGGCGAGGCATCATCGACTTCACCAGTGCTACCCGCAGGCGCGCCAGCCGCAGTCGCAGCAGCGGTGGCGGATGTGGCGGGCAGGTTTCCTCGCACGGGGGTTCGCACACTCCGCGCCACCGCGGCAGCTCGCTCGGCCAGCACGTAGCACGCCTCCTCGGCTTCCCGCACGGCTCTCCAGGCACCGTCCAGCACCGCCACAGCCAGCGTGTCCCACGAGAGCAGGCGAAACGTGCGGCGTGGCGTGGTGCAGCCACTGTGTCCCGCTGACACCGCCGAAGCTGTTGCAGCAGCAGCAGCAGCTGCTGCACTACTACTGTTGTTGCTGCGGTTGTTGGTACTGTTACTCGCGTGTGCAGCCCCACCGACACCGGACACCGATGCCGATCGCGATCGATTTGGCGTTGTCGTGGACGCAGACCGGCTGCACCGACTGCCGTGCACCTCACACAGTTCAATCGGTGGGGTGTCCCGTGGGATGCGTAGGAGGACGGCAGCCGCGGCGGCGTAGTCGTGCCGCCAGCGATACGCCTCCGCCACCTCCAGCTGCTGCCCGTGCAGCGTGAAAAGTCGCACCGCCTCGTGGAAGAGCGCCTCTGCCTCGGGGCAGCCGCCGTCCAGCAGAAGAGAGTCGGCCGGCCCCGCACCCAACACACCGCCCTCCCCGCCGTTCGTGCTGTCGCTGTTGCGCTTCGCCGTGAGCGGAAATGGATGCTCTTCACGGACTGCTTCCTCTGCTTCTTCTTCTTGCTGGGCGGCGGCGAGCTGGTAGCGAAACCGCTCCCACCACCCGAGCAACGACCGTGCCGTGGTGGTGTTTCCCTCGAGGACGCCCTGCCGCAGCAGCTCACGCGCCCGGCGTGCGGAGCGGCTCGCCGCAGCGATCAACGCGGTGCTGGGTACACTCGCACCATTGCTGCTGTTGATGTTGTTCTCTGTTTGCCCGTTAAGGTCTACAGCAGTGGGTGGTCCCTCCGCCACCATGATCGAGCCAGCGTCGAGGTCGCACCGCAGCACCACCTCGAGCAGCAGCTCCTGCAAGGTCGGGGCAAGAGGAAGGCCGAGACGACGTAGCAGCCGCACAAAAATACACAGCAGATCCTCACACCGCTGCAGCCGGCATTGCTGCTGCTGTTGACGGTGCTGCAACGCCGCCGTGGAGTTCTCACCGTGGGCCACACCGCCGTCTTGGTGTGGCTCTCCTTGCTGTTCACCGTGGCGAGGGGCGTCTTCGCGGAGGCCCTTTTCGTGCTTGAGGTCGCGCCAGACGGGCATCCATACGTGCGCGACGAGGAGCGACTGCAGCTGCATGGCGCCGCCACAGCACTTCCCTTCCATTCCTCTGTCACGCTCCTCTCGATGCGCACTGTTGCCGGCTCTTCTCGGACAGTTCTGTTCCCCGAGCTCGGGCAGCCCGGCAATGCTGCGGTTGGGTGCGGGGACACACGACGCGAGCCACCGCTGCTGCTCGAGGGAGGTGAGGCGGTCCACCAACACGGACTCCAACGTGAGTCCGTCAACGATGGCGCTCCAGTGCGCAAAGAGCGCCGCGGGGGACGCTCGCACGGCGGCGGCGATGTGGCGCTGTAAGACAGCGGCATACGAACTCCGCTCGCTGCTGTGTAGCTGCTGGTCTGACAGCTCGTGCGCAGTGCGGGACTCACCGAGCACGAGGACGGACGTCAGGTCTCGCAGCACCGTCACGCATGCGTCCACGCTGTTGCCGACTGCCGTCGGGTGGACCGCCGCGCTCTTCACTTCTGTGTTGGTGCGTACTGCCGAGCTGCACAGGACTGGGTGACGGCATGCGAAGGCAACCAACTGCCGCAGTGACGCACCTGCTGCACCGGTGTTCGCCGATGCCGATGCCGATGCCGATGCGGATGCCGAGGTGGCAGACGTAGCCCGTTGACTAGTGTCACCCGCAGCAGCGCCAGGCAGACGGACGACCGGTCTGGCCTGCGAGGTGCGCAACAGGAGCAGCCACTCCGCCAGGCCGACCACGTCCACCTCACAGCGCCGCAGTGCGCCGTCGTGCTTGCAGACCACCAGCGCCGTGCGGGAGCTGCTGGGCCACACACACGACGCATACAACACCTCCGCCGCAGTTGTGGCTGCTGCCTCTCCGCCATCACCGTTGGGGTTGTGCCCATCGCTCCCTGCAGCATCGTCCCCCTCGTGCATCGGCCCCCCTCCAGCAGGACCGCGGCTGTCTCGTCTGTCAGCCGGGACGTCTACGGTGGCAGTGCAGCAGCACAGCGGGTACACCTGCGGCACGCGGGCATCGGCAGCGGACAGAATGCCAGATGAGTTCACGGTGGTCAACGCTGCAGTGCCGCCACCCATAGCGTTCTCCATGGCAGCGGAGAAGTCCAAGACCGAGCCGGCCACGGCGGACACCATCGACGTCCAATCCCCTGTCATCGCTCGCGTCCACAGCAGATCGCGATCCCGCGCATCGCCGTAGGCTGCGAAGTTGCTGCTGCTGCTGGTGTTGCCGCTAGCTGGGACGGAGAGGGCTGTGCTGCGCTGCGGGCCTGTCATGCCGACAACGCGCGTCGCGGCGTCACTCTGACCGCTTGCAGTCGCAGGCCTCACCGATGCCCCACCAGCACGAAAAAGCGGCTGTCCCGGGAAGAAGCGTCGCGCCTCCTCGCACGCCGTGGCCCACAGCAAAAAGTCACGAGAGGTCAGCACCTCGCCGTCGATGCCGCCTCCGGCTGCACCTGCAGCGGGCACTGCCGTGACACTGCCGTCTTCGCTGCTGCGCTCGGCCAGGTCGTACACCGCCGATTTGTTCGTGCGTGGGTTGTGTAGAAGAATGAGATCGTTACAGACCTGCAGGGAGAGCAGTGGTGGTGGTGCTGCTGAGGCGGCGGCGGTGGCCGCGGTACGACCGAGGCGCGTCGAGCGGCTCAGCGGACTGACGGCGGCCGCCGCAGCTGATGGCACCGGTGCAGCCAGCGACGTTGGCGATCGCGCAGACGCCTGCAGTGACGGCGGCATCGTGGAGGGGAGCAGCTCCCGCAGCGACAGCTGGCCAACTTTAACGAAGACACCGCTGCGCACTCGCGGAGGGTCCGCAGAGGCGGTCGCTGAGGAGGCCGCCACTGTGAGCCGCGTGAAGAAGTCGGACGGCGACGACGACGACGACGACGGTGATGCTGCGTCGTGTGCGTCTCCATCCGGGTCTGCGTGGGATGACAGCGAGGTGCCCGGCTGTGGACCGGCTGTGGACGACGGCGGCACCGAGGTGTTCGGTGAGGCGGGCTTCGAGGTGGCACGTCCGGTGTCGTGAGGGAGGTAGAGATACACCTCGAGGCAAGGGGAGGGCTGCCCCGCATGGCGCAACAGCCTTGACGGCAGGTGGTAGAGGAAGGTGTGGCCGTAGGCGGTGAATACACCGACGACGCTGCACAGGAGGCGCGCTATACGCAGCTCTCGCGGCAGAGCAGTGAGTGCAGGGGGAAGATGCAGCGAGGTGCACAGACTCTCCGGCAGGGTGAGCTCCGTCCACTTACAGAGCGACACCGTCACCGTCGAGGCCGCAGACGCAAAGGGAACAGATGACGATGGAAGAGACGTCGCTGCGCTGGTGGCGTCCATCGAGGCAGCTGTCGGTCGCGCTCTCACGGCAGACGTTGCAGCTGCTCCACCGCACACCTCATAGTGCACCTCCAACGGCTTTATGACATCTGGTCGTGTGTGGTTGATGCTCAGCAGCACGCGGCTGCGCGAGTCGTAGACGCACCAGTCTGTGCGCGTCACGTAGCGCTGTAGCAGCGTCACCATCAACGGCGACTCCGCCTTCGCTGCGGCGGTCGTGTCTTTTTTCGTCGTGGGCCCTTTACTTGCTGTCGAGGCCGGTGGCACCGTCTGGTCACGCACTACGTGACCGGAGTTCATCATGGTAGCCATGTCTGGTTGGTGTGAGGAGACGAGTGCACCGCTGCTGTTGCTGATGGTGTTGTTCGTATCGCGATGGGCGTCGTCGTGATCCTCGCCGTCGTCGCCGCCTAAAGACGGATTGCGGCAGCGGATGCGCAGCAGGTCTACGCAGATGGAAGAGACACAGAGCAGGTGATAGTCAGCCGCACCGTCGTCTCCACACGGTTCATCCTCGTGGCTGCCGTGCGCACCCATACTACGGGGTTGTCCGCCCCCTGCCCCTTGCGTACCGCCTCGCACCCACCCACTTCCCCAGCGAGGGACTTCGACCCTTGTAACACTGCAGTGTCTCTCGCGGCCCACACCAGCCGAAAAGGTGAATCGGGTACCACGCCTCACGAAAGCGCAGCGTGTTTGGCGCACACAAGATCTTCTTCACGGGCCGTGCAAGCGGAATGGCGTCCGCCTCAATAAAGTCCACGCCCTCCGGCAGCACCGCACACTCCACGATTACAATCGACATGACGCTTGGCATGCCGCTGGCGGAGTTGGATGCAGCCGCGGCAGAGGCGGAGGAGCTCGGGAGAGCGAGCACGGGCACCGCGACAAGCACCGATGCGGCGCGGCGCAGCGCCTCTGCCGGCAGTGGCAGGCGGCGAGGCAGGCAGCTCTCACGGACAGCAGCCGACGCATTCTGCGCGGGCGGCTGCGCGTCTGGAGAAGAGGTGGCGGAGGCTGCCGGTGCTGTAGTAGGTCGTATCGACGCCGGCGGCGACCAGGCCTGATGAGGGTTGCCCAGCCGCAGACACGCCGCTGCAGCCGGCGCGGACACGCTCGATTCGATACCCGGCTGCGGTGCGGACGGCAGTCTGCTGCTGATGCCCGCCGCTTCACCGTCCAGTGGCACGAAGAGGGTGATGCAGTCGTCACAGACCAAAATGGCGTCCTGCGCGACGTCGTCGAGGTGAATCGCGCGGACGCGGAATGACTGCGTGGGGTTACCTCGACCCGTGGTGGTGTTGCTCGGGGTGGACGCGGCGCCTGGAGTGGGGTGGCGCTGCGCCTCGGAGAAGGTGAGGCCAAGTTGGGCAACGGAGCAGGGCAGCGGGCGGCCCAGGTGCAGGAGAGCCGGCGCACCCCCGCCGCCTCGCCGCTCCTCGCTGTGGGTGTAGACGTCTGACATCGGTCAGCGTGTGTGTGTGTGCGTGTTTATTTCACCGCCGAGACGACGATGAAGTTTGCCGCAGTCCTTTTTTTTGTTGTAATCTGAGAAAAAAAAGACTCAGCGTCGCCTCTGCTTCAGAGATGAAAAAAGTAAAAAAAAAAAAGAGGTACAGCAAAATGGTTCTTTAGTCGCTTCACTCACTTGGCATGTACGGCAGTAGTGAGAAATAGAAGTGTACAGCCTTTGATTTATGTCCTTGTAGCAGAAACGGAGACGACAGAAAACGACTGTTGAAAATAATAATGCAAAAAACAAAAAGGAAAAGCAGCACAGTAAGTGTTTAAGTTTGGTGGAAAGAAAGAAAAAAAGCTCCAACACGAAAGTGTGGTTTTTGATTTTGAGTGCTATAAGCGCCAATAGACGCTGGACTCAACTGGAGTGCAAAACGCGGCTTTTATGCAGAGTCAGAGTTGCGTATCACCTGCACTCACATACACACACATCAATGAATGAAGAAAAAAAGAGAAAAAGGAGAAATGTGATAACGCGACGAGCAGTTCAATGAGCGAAAAGGCAGTTTAGAGGTTGTCACGCTTGGTCAGACGCGGTGAAGTGGCTCTAGAGCCTAAGGAGACCCTATTCCACCGTTCCGACACCTCGTGCTGCGGAGTGAAGGAGGCGGTGTGACTTCGTATTCTGTCTACGGCAGCGATCCTTTTTCGTTGTTGTTGTTTTTTTTGCACGACGATCACCTCGCTTTTTCCTTTCTTTCTTTCACTGCGCTGCAGCATCGCTTTGAAAGAACGCCCTCCTCACAAAGGCAGGTGCTTGTTCCTGCGCTCTACTTGTCATAACACGCTTTAAAGGGCGATCATCGCATGGCTTCGTATCCGCAGTACAGCACACGCGACACCTAAGCAGTGGTTCAACTGTGCTTTTTTTTCAATGTGAAACCAGACTTCTGTTATACTACACAGTGAAACGTAAAAGGAGAAAGAAAAATCTGTAAAAACATACAAACCACTCAAAAAAAAAGAACAATAGAAGGAGCTCAACAGCTCCTCGCGCAGCGTAAATAGGTCGTCAACCCATCCCAACAATTAATTTAGAACAACACCTCAAGACAGTAGTTGCTGTAGTGAGGTGCAATGGGGAAGGTAGCGAAGCAGCTGCAGACCTTCGCAGACCCATCTTCGTCTCCTCCTCCTCCTCCTCCATCAGCCTCCTTTTTCACACCAACAGTTTAGTAGCCCAGCTCGCGGCGCAGGAAGCCCTTGGGGCTCGTCAACCATGCCATATCGTAGCTCCTATACGCCATGATCGAGTACAGAAACAGCATGCACAAGGACGCCGGGGCTAGCATAGTGTGCAGCAGGATATCCAGTGCCACCGTCACAAGAAACACCGACGTCAACATTGGGAAGGCGGCGTAGAAGCGACCCAGCACGTAGAAGCCGACCAGCAGCAAAAAGATGTGAAATCCACCGGGGGTTCGCCACTTCACCCAACTCCAGTACCGCGGCATCTCGTCGACGTTGCGCGCCATCCACTCGGGCAGAAACTTGTAGTAGAAGTACTGCGTGTCTGACACGAGATTGCGGTAGCGCCGGTCCAGCGTTGGGCTCTTCGTGATCAGCTCGTACGCCTTGTTAATTTGGTTCAGCCGGGGGATGTCGCCGACACCGTCAGTGGCCATGTCTGGGTGCACCTCCTTCATCAGTTCATGGTAGCGCAGCCGAATGGTTTGCGTCGAGGCACCCGGCTTCAGGCCCAGCACCTCCCACGGGTTGTAGCCCGCCACGTGCGTGCTGACCGCCTCGTGGTTGGCCTCCTCCGCCGTGCCGGCGTGCCCGTGCAGGCGGCGGCGCTCCTCGCGTTGGATGTCTTCCTCACTTGGCTTCTGCGATCCACGCGGAGCGTCAATGTCAGAGGGCACGGTGCCGTAGCCGATGCCTTTGCCGGCCTGCCACCGCTGCGACGTCGTCCACGCAGACGCAGCAGCAGCCGTCGTCGTCGCGGGGGTGAGTCGGGCGAGTGCCGTCGCGTTGGTCAGTGAAGGAGAGCGGAACAGCGACACGTGGGGAAGGCCGGGGCAGCGGCGGAAGGCGAGGAGGGAACGGCGCTGCAGGAGCGCTGCGGCTGCTGTCGTGCAAGGCAGCATGTCTGCTAGCGTAGTTGTTCACTTGACGTCGAAGAACCCTTTTTTTCAGCTTGCGGAGCCGCTACAGACTTTCTTAGTTTCGTTGAGTGGCTACACAGGGCACTGGTGAGCGAGAGAGCGGCTTGCCGTGTGTGTGCGTGTGTCTGCACTGCAAAGGGGTATGCACTGAACAGCAGGAAGGAAAATAGTGGAAGGATGCAGGCCGAAGAGAGAGGGGAAGAAAGGAGTGCTACACTGCAAGCGATGATACTCCTCAGCGTCAACAAACAAACAGTAGAAAACGTGGGATCTGAATGCAGGTGTTGATCGATCTCACAAAGGAGAACGATGAATGCAATGCGTCTATTTTTTTTTTTTAGTATGTCCATAAGCTCCGCTCTCCACAAAAATAGAAAAAGGGAGAATCTTTACTCTTTTCAATGTACTTTGCTTCTTTACTTACGTATGCACAAGAACTTTCCTACAATTAAAGTACCCGGACGCAACAAAACACACAACAATCAAATTGAGAACAACGCTCGACAACGAGCTGGACGGAAAAACAAATAGACAAGGTACGCCGTCTGCTGAGCAATTCAAAACAAAAAGAAAGAAACCAAGGATGCTGTCAACAACGACAAGTCGACAAGAACACGAAAACCGGTGGTGGTGGCTCTTCGAGTAAACGTTTAAAAGAAAAAAAGGGACAGAAGGAGAGCAGTTCTCTTCTCACATGAGGTAGCGTGAGTAGAGGACAGAGGCAACAAACAGAAAGATCAGTTCCGTTCGAGGGCTGTAGTAGAGCAAGAGCGACCAGACTGCGAGGCACAACCCCGTCCACACCACAGGCAGCAGTGTGTGGCTGACAGCAAACAACAGCAACGCAGCCACCGCGGCCACCACACGCGCGCGGCTCGGATCGTCAAAAAGAGCGCCTGCCGCTGCCCACGCCCTTCCGTCGTGGTGGTGGTGGTGTTGCAGATGTCTGTTGTGCGGCACGAAGCCAAGAAGCGGCAGGAGCTCGAGGCACAAATAGGCCATGAAAGCGTGGTGGAGTAGCACGATGGGGGACAGCGCAGACGGCTCGCGGGCAGATGACGATGCACCCTGCGCCGCACCGCCACCGGCATTGTTCCCCGGGCCACCGAGCATTTGACGCAACCACGACTTTCCCAGTGGCGTCACCTTCGGCGCCTCCACCGTCAGCAGGGCATCGGTGATCGACACCACCGTGCACGCCGTGCGATCCACGCACACCTTCAGAAACACCGACGCGTTCACCACGAGCAAGCCCCCCGCATCGCGGTCATCGTGGTGGTAGGCCATCGTTGTCCAGGCATGCCGGCGGTGCCGCAGCACATCCTCCGTTAGCTGCGTGTAGGCCGCCCCGGCCGCGCTCTCCTCCACACGCAGTTGCAGCGGTGCCGCCAGTACGTGTCGCCCAGCCGAGCGGCCAAGCATCGACCACGCAGACTGGCGGGTGGCGGAGCGGTTGTGCTCCAGGACTTCCGTGAGGGGCACGGGGTGACTGGAGAGGAGGACGGTGGGACGCTGCTGTGCTGGGAGGGCCTCGCCATTGCGTCCACGCACGCGGTACACGACGACGTCCATCAGCACAGACAGCCTCGAGAGAGCGTTCCTACCCTTATTGCTGGTGCCGCTGCGGGCACCAGAACTCTCCATCCGCAGCGCTAAACGCTCCAGAGCACGGTGGGCAGTCGCAGGGCAGACCCAGTCGAAGGACCATGAACGGGGGATGCTCTGCACGCTGTCCCACGGCACCACCAGTGGCCGCGTGAACGTCTCGCTGGACCACGTTGCTGCTGCTGCTGCTCCTGCTGTGTCCACGGCGGTGTTCGTTGCCGCCGCAGACCCGCTTGTGGAGGAAGAGGGTGACCAGACGCCTGTGAGATCGCCCGCGACGAAGAAGGTCGTGTCGGCCAGCAGGCAACCGCGGCACTCCGTGGCGATGCCCGGCACCGCGAACAGAATCTCCTCCACCTTGCAGAACTGGCGCACGGTAGGCAGGACCAAGCTTGCTGGCGCGGTGGTGTCCTCTGCACCCGCCATGGCTGCGTAGTGCTGCTGCTGTTGCCAGCTCTGCTGCTGACGCTGCTGTTGCTGCGAGGCGTAGAAGTCTGCGTCGTCCTCCTCCGCCCCGTCCAGGCCCGATTCCCAGAAGGCGGCGCTGCTGCTGCTGTCGCCACTGCCGACGTGACCGTCACGCCGGCCTGCCATCGCCGACAGCGGCGGCACGACGATGCTGGCGAAGGTGCTGTTATATCGATGCACAAAGTTGTGCGTCTGCAGCACCGCCGGGTCGCGCAGCAGGGTGGAAAAGAGGTAGTTGATGAAGTGCGAGCGGTAGACGCCGCCGCCCTTCATGTAGAGGTGGTGGCTGCTGTCGAGGCTGTGGTGCTCGACGACGCTGAAGCTGTTGATGAGCGCCACGTTGGGTGGTGCACGCTGGCGCGGCATGGCAGCGCGCCGCTCCCCGCTGGCTGCACTCGTGACATCACTTGCTGCCCCGTCGTCTTCACCTACCGGCGGCGTCCAGGTGTCGCCAATGAGCTCAATGCCCAGCTGGAAGCCGTAGCGGTGGAGGTCGGCCTCGCACAGCAGCAGCGGCCGGGCCGGTGTAGGAATAAAGGCGAAGGCAGACGACGCACTTGCGCCGCCGCGGCGTCCGCTGAGATCCGCCGCTGCCTCGCTGCCTCGACTCCACCAGCTGCCACCTCCAGCGTCGTCTCTGTCGCGTATCTGCCGCAACTGCTCGTGTGGGTGGATGCTGCCTCCCGACTGACCTCCCGTGTGTGCCGCAGCAGCAGCAGACTCGGTGCCGGTGTGGTGAGCACCCGACGGAAGTCGCATGTCAGCTGCGGACCGCAGATGCAGACGCGCCAATGTCGGCCGCACCTCCACAATAAACGTGGCGTCCGTGGTGGTTGGACGGAAGACGGCGTCGATGGAGGAGAGGTTCTGCAGTGGCAACGGGGTCCGTCTAGTGTCCCCGTGACCACCGGCGCCACTACCACCTTGCTTTGACGTTGCTGCAGCCACTTCGTTCGACAAAAAGCTGTCGGGTTGAATGGCCTGGCGCACCGTGACGCGCAGGTACCGCGAGTACTGCAGTCGACGCAGAAGTGCCTCGCTGTCCTGGTGCTCGTTGTACTCCTCCGGTGTCAGCATCTTGAAGAAAGGGCACGCGTTCAGCTGCAGGTAGAGGCGCTTGTGTGAGTTCTCCTCCACGGCCGCCTTCAGCCCGCGCCGCATCTCTGCCACGCACGCCGCCAAGCCCACCTCTGGGTGATGCACGTAGCCAGCCTTCACGAGCTCCGGGTTTGGCACCTCCTCCAGCGTCACATCGGCGGCGGACAGGTGCTCGTGCAAGGCAAAGTTTGCACCACGCAGCTCGAAGGTCAGCACCGGCAGCCCGCCCTCCACCTCACACTGCTTCACCACTGGTGGGTGCACCCTCAGCACCGGCGGTGTGTCGCGAATTTCAACGCGGCCGAGTGGGACGAGGGAGTGCGGGTTGCGCACCAGCGGCTGCTCGCGCGCGTGGGTCGGCGACGGCGGCGGGTCAATCGCAGTGCCGCACAGCACATCCTTGTGCAGTGCTGTCCGCAAGAAGACATCGTACGGCACGGCGAAGCTTTCCTCCATGGGCAGCTGGATGCGCAGGACGGCCACTTCACCGCCGTGGGCCACGCCTCTGTACGCCCGCAGCGCCGCGGTGAGTCGCTCTATCGGCTGCATCTGCGACGGCGCGTTCTCCAGCTTGCGCTGCTGCTGGAGCTGCCGCTGCTCTTGCTGCTGCTGCGCCTCCTCGGCGGCCTGCCGGGCACGGCGTGCGGCCTCAATGGCTTTCAGCTGCGCCGTCGTGATGCGGCGGTGACTCAGCGCACTCTGCAGGTCGGCTGGCAGCCCTGTCACGTCGATGCCGTCCGCCGTCCAACGGTACTGCCGGCGAATGCGTTCCACCTGCTGCTCCATCTCAGTGAGAGAGACGTACTGCGGCGACGCTGCGTGCTGCTGCGCTTGCGGTGATGGCGTTTCTGCGGTGGTGGGCGGCCGACGACTGCGCCGACGGTACCACCCCCGAGTCGAGGAAGAAGAAGTCGATGCGGTGCTGCGGTGCTGCGGTGCGCTGTAGGATGGGTCGTAGGTCTCCGAGACGAGGTGGCTCAACGAAGGGAACAGCACGTCGCACGCAACCGGTGCATCACGCACGGCGTAGGCGTAGTCCAGCCACTCTTGCGCCGTGCGGTCCACCCTGCCATCCGGCCGGTTTGTTTCAGACCAGTACTGCAGCACGTCTGCACCCTTCACCGTCCCCGCGACGCACTTGTGCAGGAGACTCTGATGGGGCACCGACAGACCTGTGAGCGGCGCATCGGTAGAAGCGGTGGTGGTGCTGCTGCTGCCGCTGCTGCTGTCGTTGTCGTCGTGTGTGGTGCCGTTGTGCGCAGCACTGAAGACGGTGTAGCCGCCGACGTGCTTCGAGTTTGTCAGGTCGAGGCGGAACAGCACCGTCGCAGCGGCGGAACGCGTCGTCTCCCTCCCCTCCTCGGCAACGCCGTGGTCGTGGAAGCGCTCCCTGGTGCCGCTGATGTTGAGCTCCGTCGTCACATCGTCCAGCACACCACGCAGACCCACCATGGGTCGCATCGTCGCATTGGCACGGCGCAGGGAGGACGGCTGCAGCACCGGTAAAAAGTGAATGCCCCAGACGCTGTCACTGCCGCCACTACTACCACCGCCGTGGCCTGCTGCGTGAGGCAGTCCGAGTTGGAAGAGCTGTGAGAGCCCAAAGAAGCCGCCGCCGGAGGCAGAGGTTGGCCTCGCTGCGCCACCAGACGTCTTCAGCACCGATCCACCATCTACGAGCGGCGCTCCATCAATGACGCGGGTGGGAATGAAGTCGCCGTGGAACGGGCAGCCCGCAGACGACGCATCTCTCGCGGTCGGGCCGCTGCCAATGCCGTCCCCAGGGGAGGCGGCGGCACCGCCACGAGGCACCGCCACGAAAAGAGGCTGGGCGACTTCTCGTGGGGAGAGGTGTCGACTGGCCTGCACCGTGAAGATGACGCAGCGGCCTGGCAGAGCAGCAGAGCTCTGGCGATTTAATGGTGTAGCAGCACTGGTGGCGAACGGTGAGGAGGCTGGCGTGGTGTACGTCGGGTTGCGCCACTCGGTGGATGGTGCCACCCACCACGGCGTGGCGCACCGACCACGACTCAGCTGCTCCACCTCCCGCGCACCGCGCTTGATCGTACCCTCGAGGGTGGCCGGGTCGGCAAGACGCACCTGCGACTGCCAGAAGAACGCGTCCGCGTGTGTGCTGACGCGCGCGTTGGTGCCCTTTGTGGTGACTGTCGACGACTTCCCGCCACTGGTGGTGCCTGCTGCTGCTGCTGTTGCTGCGACGCCGGACCCCTCCGTGTGGAGGCACAGTGTGATGCGGCCGTGTCCGGTGTAACCGTCGCACTCGTGATCGAGGGAGGTGGTCGCGGTCAGGTACGCCGACACCCGCTCCACCTCGTAGTGGCCCTGGAGTGCGCAGCTGTGGCCCACCATCCGGCCAAAGATACTCTGCGACGGCACGACGTCGTAGCGCAGGTGCACCGTGCCGACGGGCAGGTGCTGCAGCGTGAGTGCACCGCTGCCAGGCCGTGGCTGCAGGCCGTAGTACGCATGGAACATCGCCCACCCTGCCTCATCGTGGCTTAGCGCCTCAGTAAAAGAGCTGAGGCCGCTGAGGCTGTAATTTGAGATGCCCGTGTGCTGCATGCGCACCTGCGCGACGGCGGCTGCCGCTGCTGCCTCGTCACCCAGGTCGCTGACGACCTCCTCCAGCTTCCAGTTCAGCGCGGAGGAAGTGGTGAGGATGGTGGCTTGATCGGCCAGCGTGACAAGGCGGTGCGAGGGCAAGTTTTCAGTCAACACAAACACCTCCACCGTGTCGTAGTCCACCAGCACCCGACGCCGCTGCTGAGGGCTTCGACTCCGTCCAGCGACATTCGTACCCTGTAGATTGTCCGCGTGGTGCATCCCGTCGGCGTTGGCGTTGTCGTCCGGCAAGAGTCGATAAATGGCCCATCGCACCGTCACAACACCAAACGGCAGCCCATGCACCAGGGTCTCGGCCCGCGTGCCGCGCTCAAAGCGAATCCCAGTGAAGTTCGCCCCCGCCGTCCACACCGTCTTCGCGTCCGTGGCGAGCGACAGCACCTCCCACTGCCCGACGAACTCGTGGGTGATCTCGCGTGGCAGCGGCACCGCCTGCAGCGCCGCGGTGTCGCCGCACACAAACAGCTCCTTCTCCAGCACCCGTGCGTGGAACACGTCGAGCATCTCCGTCAGCGTCACAGGCGGGCACGTCGACGGGTGCGCCGGGTCAGGCAGCGTGTGCGTCAGCGTGTACAGCCCTGGCGTGCGCAAACCCTTCACGAGCACCGTGGACCCACCACGGCCGCGTGCCAGTGCGGCGGGGTGGCGGTGTAAGACTTGAAACTCCACGCCGGACATCAGCACCTGCGTGCCGACGGCTGCCGTGGAGGCGGCCACGACGCTCTCCACGGCCCACCGCGCCGTCTGCGCATCGGACGGGGCGTCGACGTGCAGCACGACGCTCTTGCCCACCACACGCCGTGCCTTCGTAAATGGGTAGGTGCCAGCGGGAGCGCCGTACAGCTCCGACATGGACACCACCACCGCAGCTGTATTATTCGGCCGTCGGGGCTGACTCGCGGCTCGAGTGCCGGCGGCGCTGCCGGTGCTGCGGCTGCTCTGTGCCCCACCGCGGAGACGCGTGGACGACGACGACGCCGGTCCCGCCGCCTGCACCCACTGCAGAGAGGTGGCCGCGTTCTCGCTCAGCACGACCAGCGAGGACGCCGGGAGCGGGCTCGGGTAGACGCGCTGGACCACGAACCAGTCCCGCTGCGTCGTCTTCGTAATGCGGTTCACTACGGCCAGCTCGCACAGCGTCCCGTTGTCAAAGGGCGCAGGCAACCCTGCCGCCATCGGCGTCGCGCCTGCTGGACTTCCACTGGCCGCGTAGCCACCGCCAAGCTCCGGGGTGTGGGAAAGCACCGAGTAGGTGGCGTGGTACTTGGTCACCGTGATCACCCGCCCCTCCGGACACGTCCACGTGAAGTCGTAGCCGTACACCGACGACAGCTGAGGGTAGCGCGCGAAGGTGTAGTGTGGGGCACAGAACGGCAGCACGGCCACCGCGGGCGCCGGCGGCGCCGGCAGCACCGTGCCGTAGCGCTCATCCTCGCGAACAGAGCCGCGTGGGTTGACCGCCAGCACGGCGAAGGCGCCGGTGCGTGCGACACACATGCCACGCCGCGCAAACTCGCGCTCGTCCTCTGCGGCCTGCGGGCTGTGCCGCCGCGCCGCCGCCGCTGCACCGGGTGCACCACGGACGACGAAGTCTACGGGGAAGAGAGAGGCGTTGCCCACCTCTCCCACGCTGAGCCGCCGCGGGAGCGTCTCGTGGCGGAAAGTGTAATGGGCCTGCAGTTCTTGGTCCAGCTGCTGGCTGCGCTGGTGGGCTCGCAGTCGTGCTTGCCGCTGCAGCGCCGCAGCCTCGAGGGAGGTGCTGACACCCGCGGCTGCGTCGTCAGTGGTGGCGGCGTTGGCTTCGTACGCGGACCAGAAGGCGTCGGTGCCGCCCTCCTCACCGCTCATGGAATCCACGCCGTCGCTCAGCCCCTCCAGCTCCCAGGCTTCCACGTGCGGCAGCTCTGCTTGCTGTCCACCCAGCTGGACGTCGGTGCGGGTGCGCCGGCGCAACACCATCGGCTCATCTTCGGCTTCAATGAAGTCGTGCCGCGTGTTGCCGAGTTGATGGGCCACCGACGCAGGCAACGGGTACAGGTGCATCTCGAATTCATCCTGCACGCCGTCGTAGTGGAAGCTGTAACCCAGTGTGCTGTGGTAGCCGGCAATCGGGATAATCTGGCGCGATCGACGCTGGCGACTTGTGACAGTCATCGTTTTGCGGACACCACCCGTCGATGCCGTCGAGCCGGACACAGAGACGTTCACCGGCACGTACACGGTCTCCGTGATCGAAGGCAGCTGGAAGGCGCCGTGGAGAGGGTAGCCGACGCGCTGTTGCACGCCGTCCTCGTGGAACAACACCGGCGGCGGACGTTGACAGCGGCGTAGCGAGTACGTCTTGCGTACCTCGGCAACCAAGTTGCGCACCGACCACACCACCTCGCAGTTGTGGTGCACCTCTATACCACAGGCCATTAGCACCGTGATGGGGTGAATCGTGGCGTCCGACATCGTGGGCAGGCGATCCACGGAGATCATGTCGCGGGTGATGCCGCGGTTTCTAAACTCGTCCGTCCGCGTGTAGGAGAGCAGTGGTTCGCCGCCGTCTCCGATCGTGGTCACGTAGGCGTGCTCCTCCTGGTCCCTCACCGTCAGTGTGCGCTCCTTCAGGTAGGGCTGCTGCCGCCCGCCTGCAGCTAAAGACGATGGCGTCACTGCACACGGTGGCACGTGCCACTCCGCCACCTCATCCTTCCGGACTTCCCGCGGTGGCACCAGCATCACGCAGCCTTCCTCCGTGTAGATCGGCGCGTAGGCTGGCACGATGGGTGGAGGGGCGAAGGCGACGACGTGCAGCTCGTATGCCACCACCGTGTCTGGGCACCTCGAGGTGTAGTGGAACACACGTGGTACACCCCGCACACGGGCCGTCAGCGACAGGGCCTCACCGGTATCCTGCGCGATAAACTCTACGGTGCCGTTGGGGAGTGTCTGCTGCACGTTTGGCACGTCGTTTGTGTCCAGCTCCGCTGTCAGCCGCTCATCCACCGAGCGAAGATGGATTGGCTGGCGGACGCGCCAGCGACCCGACGGGGCGTTGTCGAGCAACACGTCGTGGCCCGGCTGGTCTGCGCCGCGGCGACGTCCACTCCAGCGACCACCACCACCACCATCACCGCTGCTGCTGCCGCGCGTTGTTGTGGACTCGGTGGAGCTGTAGGCGAGGACGCGCGGGGCGGCGACCACCCAGCGACGTGCGTGCATCGGCAGCTCCACCTTCACCACTGCCGGGTAGCTTGTCTGGCGGCGCACCACCAGCAGCGGGTCGGAGCGCACTTCGACCTCCACCACGCCGGCATCGTTGTCTGTCACCGGTGATGACGCTGCGTTCGGTGTCGATGGCGTCGCGTCTGTTGGCCGGAGGACGGTCGCGTAGAGTGGGTCTAGGTTCTCTGGTGCGGCCAGTGCAGCACCCCGCACCGCCACCCGCACCACCCACACGACGCCGTACACGCCGCGCTGGGTCATCTGCACGGAGGCAAAGCACCCGCTGCCATCTTGCGTTGCGTTGACGATCGACACACACGACGACGACGACGATGACAAAGGCGAGGGTGACACAGCACCGTCTGCGAGTCCACACCAATACGACCCCTCCGACGCTACCTCTGCCGGCTGCGTGCGGTCCACCGACCAGGTGGTGCCCGGCACCGTCACCGCGATCTGTGCCTCACTGCGCATGCGCTTGTACAGCCCCCGCAGCACGAGGGCCGCGACGTCTGTCTGCAGGCCACACGAGGTGACAGGCCCGGTCGTTTGCACAACACTTTGCACTGCCCAGATCTCGCGGCCTTCCAGCACGACTGGATCGCACACGTCGTCCACATCCCGCACCACGTAGGCGACCAAGTTGCGTCCAATGAAAAGTGGCACTGACGCGCCGGGGGAAGAGGAGGGGTCGGTGTACGGGTTCGACGAGACGTGCAGCGGGGCCTGCGGCAGCAGCTGATCCTTCAGCGGCGCGTTCTCCCAGTAGCCGTAGTAGGACAGCGTGCGGTTGACGGCGGGTCCAGCCGTGGAGCTGCCACCACCGACCCCCGTCCACCGACCCAGTCCGAACCAGCCGCCACCGTTGCTGCCAGCTGCTGCTGCTGCATCAGTGCTCGCGGAGTCCGAGAGTGGTTGCGACGGGTCCCAGTGCGGGTTCAGTGCCGCGGCCACCTCGGCACGCTGCAGCGTCGCGTTGGTCAGACGCATGGCGCGACGAAAGCCGAAGTGCGGGGCCGGCTGCACCGGCGGCAGAGGCCAGCTGCGGTTCAGCGGCAGCCGCAGCACAAAGCGGCCACGCGCGCTGCGTACTATGCGCAGGTGCTCGTAATCACGAACGAACGCCGACGACGACAGCACCGAAGAAACCGCGGCTGGAAAAGAATCGGCAGAAGCTGCGTCTGCGATGTTCTCGGCGAGGTCAGCGAGGTAGTGGGTGGAGGCGTACGACGCACGCGGTCCACGAGACACCGTCACGGAGACCTCGTAGCGCACATTTGGCTCCACGATGAAGAACGGGCTAGCGGCATTGCTGTACTGCACTCGGCCAGATGAGTCCACGACGACAGGCAGCAGTCGCGTGTGACGGAGCATCGGCCCTGCCGCGGCACCGCCAGCGTCGACGTCGTGTTTCTGCGCGCTCGCGTCTGCCACCGGTCGCACAGTCCACCGGACCAGCGTCGTCGGAGGCAGACGTTGCACTAACGCAAAGGCAGCCGCAAAACCCTCCGTGCCGTCAGCGCGGCGCACGCGGTGAATGCGGCGAGACGCGACCGATGCAGTCGCTGCACCGCCAACCGTGCCGCTGCCGTGGCGGTGGCGGCTCCGATCTACGCTGGGCTGCACGCCGCAGTGTGCGCCAAGGCCGGCAATCTCCACCGGCGGCAGGGCGTCGCGCCGCACGTGCAGGAGAGGCATCACCGTGAGGATGTGCGGGCACTTGCACTTGAGGACGCGATTTGTGATGCGGAGTTGCATGTCAGCGCTGGGCAGTCCACGCAGCGCCGGCTCCGTCGCGACAGCACCCGTGCTACTGCTGACGTCCGTTCTACTCGGCAGACCGCTGCTGCTGCCGTCTTCGGCGTCGGCCGATCGGCCTTCGCTCGCGACTGCGAGGGCAGGGGAGGAGGAGAGGACCTTCTGCAGTCCTGACGGCGTTAACACGCCCGTCGTCAGCACGAGCACGTCCCCGTCAGCGTCGTTGTGCGTCGCCACGTCGTCTGCCGTCAAGACGTAGCTGGTGTTGTAGACACGCTTGCGGCCCCACGTATCCACAAGAAAGAGACGGTCGTGCGGGAAGAGGGCCCTCTTCTCTGCCGCGCTCAGCACCTGGAAGGGCGAGGCCTGGAGCAGCTCCTGTAAAAAGACATCGTAGAGGTCGCGGCTGCGCAGCAGCGTGCCGTCAAAGCGGTATTGGCAGCACAGGCTCAGCTTCAGCTGCAATCCCACAGGGAGGGTCAGGCTGTGCGGGGTGAGAAGTCCGGCACCGGTGAAGGCACCGCTGGCCCACGCGACGGAGGAACGCGGACACGTGAAGTCCGCGGCGCACATCGACGCCGCTGTCACGTTGAACTCCGCAGCTTTTCGGCTGCGGCTGGTGGTGCCCGGGTGCGGCGCAGCAGACGTGGATGGCGACGTCGCTTGAGATGCGCGGTCACCTTGGCTGGGTGACACGTCGGAGGCAGCTGCATCGAGTGCGTGCACCGCCTCAGCGGCTGTGGTCCTGTAGAGCTCAAGGGCTTCTGCCATCTCTTCCTCGTGAAGCTCCTCGGTGGCGATAACAGCGCCATCTGCACCGTTATTACTGCGGATGACGGTGCTGCTGCTGCTGCTGACTCGAACCTTTGTATCGCCCGTGTCTGCCAGCGATGTGACGTCGCGGAAACTGTACGGCACGCCATACACGTAGTCGTTTAGTTCCTCAAGGCTGCTGAACAGGTGGTCCGCCTCGCTATGGTTCTGTGCATCGCGCTGCGTTGCCGGGGTGCTCGCTGACGTGGCGGCTCGAGCAGCGACGACGGCGCCGAACGTCGAGAACTCTACAAATGAAAACAGCAAGAGCACACCGGCCACAAGCAGTACAGACGTCACAGAAAACCGCCGTGACGAGTTCCATTGACGACCTGTGCTTCGTGCGCTGTTGGTGTTGTGCAGGACATGACCAGCAGCTGACGCCGCTCCGCCGCTGCTTGACAGCAACACCATTCGAAGTAACAGTGAGTCAATCAAAGAAGGAAAAGGATTTCTGTATTCAGACGTGAGATCGTTGCCCTTCTCTCTACTCGTGCTCTCCTTCTTCGACACTGACGAGCGTGTGAGAAGGCAGCACGATTTAATTCCCTCTATGGATAAATGCGAGTGCAGTTGACTCTGAAAAGCGTTTACTTTTTTTTTTTTACTCTTGACCGTTGCGAGTATGTAGGCACACAACAACAACGTTTTTCAACAAATTACAGTGAGCGTGACAGCGATATTAACACAGCAGCGTACGCTCAAAACAAACAAGAATGATCCGAGTTGTTCTCTCTGGAAAATGCCAGAAGAAGACGAGGTGCGAAGAAACAGAAAAAAACGTGTGGGACGAAACACGTACGCAGAAACACATGCACACCTAATTCCCACAAATTGTAAATTGCTCGACTGCAAAAGGATGAAAACGCAACGAGACAGATTGAGAGGAGCGCGGGGGAGAGAGACAGATAGAACAAAAGGAATTGCCAGCGTTGGAGTTCTAACACGCCTGCAGAGGTGGCACCAGTGTCGTGGGGAGGAGAAAACACGGGGTTCCTCCAGCCCGTAGCATGTATCTCGAACTGACGCTCAAGTCGCTCTGCAGAAGCCGCCTGCAAAAAGAGCCGGCTGCCTTCGAGCGCTAGACGCCACATGACTATTTGCTTCCATGACCTGTCGCTGTCGACCAAGGAAGCAAGTACACCCGTCTTGCATGAAAGATGAAAACTCTTGAATGAGCTACGAGGCCAACAGTAAGAAGAAGCACCGCCCGTAGCTTCGAGCTCAGCTGTTGTTGTTGCGCTTCTTTTCGCATCTCAGCTCCCGATGACTCTTTCATGTCTTTTCTTTCATAGAGGAAACACGACGCTCCGACTCTCCTGCTGTGGAGAAAGCCACCGTCGTCAGCTCCTGTCAACGCCTATTGTTTTCCTCAATTCTTCTTTTGTTGTTGTTGTTGTTTAAGCTTTTCATTTTGTTGATGATAACGCACAAAGATTTTATAAATTTTCTTTTCAACGCCAAAGAAGACAAAGTCATTCGGAATAATAACAAAAAGTGATATAATCGGGGAAAAACAGAAAGCCAACATCATAACCCCCAGCACAAACACACACAAAAAAAAAAGGGAGAAAGCACCAAAAAGATTTTGTATAACACAAGGGAAAATGAAAGAGAGAAGATGAGCTCTTTCTTCAAAACTGTAGAATGTCAAGCAAGTGAGGAGAAAAGGAAATGAAACAAGGAACAAATGCTTCTTGTTCAGGGTAGTGTGCCTCGCGTTGCAGTGCTTCCAGCTCTTTGCAGTATCTGTTATTGTTGTTGTTGTTGACTAGGCAAACATGTCATGCACACCATCAAACAGTCAAGCGCACGCAAGTGCACACATACACACATACACAGTGGCAGCACTTTCGACAAGATAATAAATAAATGAGAAAACGCAAAAAAGGTTGTGGCAACTTCGGAGCACCTAAAACTGAATTGAAAAGAGCATTATAGAGTGCCCCGTCGCAACTCGCTGTACTGAAGCTTGTTTGCGACAGTGGTCCCCATTGCCTTTCCAGCTGTTTGCATCCACTCCCATCGCATACGGTGGAAAAATACGTTGCTTTTTTATTTATTTGTTTTTCCTTGTTTTTTTTTTTGGCTGGAAAGTGCCGCTATTTAGTTACGTGAGCGAGACCCGCGACACTCTTTCGGTGTACGTTGGCGCATCACTCAAAAGAAGGGACAAGAGAATCCCAAAGGCACACCTTTGCGTGTTTGTGTGTGCACGTGACAACCTGACGTGTGCGCGTGCTTTGTTGGAGGTGTGCACAACACTCTTCGTGAGTTTTTTATGCAACAACAAAACAAAACAGAAATACATATAAAAAAAAAAAACAGCTTACTCATGAAGGCCTTCTATACTCCCTCTCCTCTAACAGCAAGCCACACGCAAATATCCTGCCGGTATTCCCATTCTTCCATTCTCCGCAACGGAACAGCAACATCACGAAAAAACGAAACACACAAGTTTGCATTTTCGTATGTATGTGCACCAAACAACAGATTGGTCAACAGCAGTTACGCTGTCTTTCCTATCTCATCGTTCTTTTTTTGCTCCCTTTTCAACCAACATACCAACACTCAACAGTCCAGGATGCGTATTCCTGTTTCGGTAAAGAAAAAAAATGGTCGGTGAATTGAAACACTCCATAGTGGTCACGGCGCAAAAGCACTTGAAGTGCGATGCAGCCCAAGCTCAACTGGCAGATGCACGTTTGCCGGAACGATTTCGAAAAATGAAAACCATGTCACCTGCCACAGAAACACACAAATCAGCAAAAATGTAGAACAAAAGGAAAACAAAAAAAATGTGAAATTGAACTGCGCAGATGTGCCACACCGCCACTGGCACCACGTGCGTGCTTATTCATCTTGCCTTGAAAAGTGCTAGTTGTGTCTGTGCGTGTATGCAAGCGTAAAAAAAAAAGGGAAATAATGCTGTTGTTGTTTTGTTTTTTTTTTCGAAGTATGAAATCATCTCGAAAAGGGAAAAAAAGGAGATGACCAAACAACTATATTTTGAGGGGTAAATGAATTTGGAAAAGCCAAAAAAGAGTCAACGTGTCACAAAGCAAAGTGCTGAGAAGTGAGATTGGCCAAAAAAAAAAGAGATAACACGTCTTTCCGCACCCTAAAAACGAAAAACGGAAAACGATACACACCTCGCAGAATAAAAAAAAAGGAAAATGAAGCGTGCGTATTGGAAAATGCACTCCCTCGTCTTCAGTTAAACAAATTTAGTGCATGTCGACGGATAAAACCAAAATATATAAATGTAGAACACACTAGGAAAAGAAACGGCAAGTTTTCAAGAGAGAGACCGGTGACTTTGTAGGATTGCGACAAATAACGTATAGAAGTGTCAATTAGCAATCGAAGCAAAGGCAGGTGTTTTCTTCGTCTTGTTGTTGTCGTTGTTGTTGTTTTTAGAGTCTGATATCGAAAAAACAAGATTCCACTCAAGGAGAAGACTGAAAGAAAGTAACAAACGGACTTGAGAAAAAAACAAAGACTGACCTACACACACCAATGAGAGAAAAAAAAAAGGTGGGACTTCAAATAACAAAGAGCAAGAAACCAAAAAGAGACGAAAAATAGGTGCTGGAAACGCCTACACGGATGCCGTCAGTTGTGATGTTGACGAAATCCCAGAAAAGAGGAGTACGAAGCCAACTCCAAATACCATCACTGACGCGCAGCGCAGGTATTCGGAGTGCGTACGAGTGCTATCTGAGTGTGTGAGCAGGCAGCGTGACGGTGGTGTTCGTCACGTGCCACGCCTACTCTTTCCATTTCACAACAAACGCTGCTCTTCGCTCTTTTTTCGTCGTCCCTTTTGGTTTTTCTTCTTTTTTGCTGTTTTGTCATCGCCCATTCGTGTCCAGTCACATTTGTTGAAAGCAATGTGCGATACATACATACACACACACACGTATGCAGACACGTTCACACATCGTACATGCCTTACTGCTCCTCCTCCACCTCGAAGGTGCAGTTACCGCGCATGAAGGTGAGCACGGGGCCGACCAGCGCAATGCGCTCCGCCTTGCGGCCGATGATGATGCCGGTCACGGACCCACCGCGCTTGCTGGCCTGGAAGAACTGCAGCTGATCCCCAACTTTGAAGTGGCCCTTCTGGCGCAGGCGCAGCCAGTACGGGGTGAGGGTGGTGTAGAGGGAGCCGGTGACCGGGTCCTCGTCCACGCCCATCCACGGCGCAAAGAAGCGCGACACGACGTCAGAGTCGGCGGCCGGGCCGCTGCTCAGCATGCCGCCGTTGAAGGCCGTGGCGCCGAGGCCCAGCACGGGACCGAGCACGTCGGGGTGTGCCTTCTGTGCCGCCTTGAAGTGCGCCGTCGCGAAGACGCGCTGCAGGGCCGCCGAGTCCGGCCGGCACTCCAGCACGTTCTGCGGCGTGGACAGGCGGGCGATGTAGTACTGCGTGGCCTTGGAGTAGGCAACGTCCTCCACACACTCCGCGCCGTAGGGCAGGCCGAGGGCATCCGCGATCTCCTGGAAGATCTCCTTCGGCACGTGCTCCTTCACGGACACCGCCTCCGTCATGGGGAAGTGCACCTCGTAGATATCCGGGGTGAAGTTGTAGCTCTTCAGCATCGACATGCTGCCGTCCATCACCACACCGGACTTGCGGCGCACGCTGATGATGCCAGAGGCGGTCACGAAGCACAGCACATCCGTCTGCGCCGGCACAAAGAACTCCATCGGGATGTTCGCGACGAGGTGGCGCGTGTTCTCCGACTGGCAGAGGCGCGACACCTCGCAGATGATGTGGGCCGCGGCAAAGGTGGCGTGCCCGCACAGCTTCACCTCCTTCGTCGGGGTGAACCAGCGGAGGCCGAACCACTGCGTGTGCATGCGGCGCGGACGGCGGCTCTGCTCGTTGCCGAAGTTCCCTATCGAGGAGCCTCGGGTGTCGAGGAAGCTGGCGCCGAAGTACGCCATCGAGAAGCTGGAGCTCGGCAGCAGGCCGGGCGAGTGCGGCGAGGCGGCACTGACGTCGCCGGCGCGTTTCGGGTTCAGCGGCGTCGGCGTCGCGTCGGCGTCCTGCGCGATGGAGGTGAACACCGGCGGGTTCTCGTCGTCCTCGGTGACGGCGGTGCTCATGCGGCGGCGGACCTCCTCGTCCTGCTTCACCTTCTCCTCGTACTCGTGCTCGAACTCGTTGCACTTGCGCATCACCTGCTGCTGGATCGTGCGGACACGGGAGGCCGGCAGGCGGTAGACAAAGGCGGTCTCGGAGAGGTTCATCTCCTTCGCCACCTGCTGGAAGGCCTTACCCATCTTGATGTTGCGCTCCGCCGCGTACTTCTCCCCCGCCTCCTCGCGCTCCTTCTCCGTCATCTTGGTCTCCATCGGCTCCGGCTCGCCGCGGCCAAAGCTCGCCTCCAGGCTGCTCACCGCGGACCACTCCATGCAGTAGACGGAGGTGGGCACGAGGCAGACCGCCGCCGGGTTGCCCTTGAAGCGGTCCGTCGTGAAGGCATCGCACGTCATCATCGGCGTGGTCACGGGAACGGTACGAGGCTCCATTTTTTACTTCTTTTGCGTGTATGTAAAGATGTGGTGATGCGAGTGGTATATATGTTTTTGATAGAGGTTTTTTGGTGGGTAGTGGATGCTTCCTTGTGACAAACGGAAAGACTGTAGTCAACGAAGAGAAGAGATCACACAAACGACCCGATGGGCGACAACAACTACGATTGCGTGCGGTATGTATATAAATATATATTTTTGTATAGTTTTAGCGCCAGAGCAAAGGAAAGCTATACGTGTATAGTTAGCTTTTCGGTTTTTTGGGGGGAAGCTTGTTTTTTGGGGTTTTGTCTACGTACCAGCGAGGAGATCGTAGAGCAAGGCGTGATAGTGAAACCTGGAAATGTAGAGTGCGAGAAGGAAGAACAAATTGCGCAGTGCGAATGAATGCACACACTGGATATCAGATCAGAAAGCTAATTCTCACAAGTGTAGAAAAAAAAGAGATGATGGTAACAGCATAAACCAAGAAAAAAGGCAAAATAATACCAAGAGCGTATTCGGTATCTTTGCGCAAGTAAGAAAGACAGAAAGAGAAAAAAAAAACACTAAGCGTAACGGTAAAAAAAAGAATTGGGAAAAAGACTAACAGAAGAAAGAGACGAGGAAAGGGAGATGCAGTAAAGCTGCAGCAATGAAAAGGAGAGATACAAGACGTCAGTGTTTATTAAGTGATCGCGTCACAGGAACGAAAAGCACAAATAAACAGAAAATCAGAGGTGGCATATGTTCACCGTTGTTGTTGTGAAGCGAGCAGCGAATAGATGGGGAAGAGAAAAAGAGAGAGGTTTTGTGTTTTTTTTTGTTGTTTCTTTGCTGTTGTTGTTTTAACATCCCAAAAGACGCACGCGCTGGAGTGGCTGTGATCACAAACGAAAACGTAAACAGAGTTTCAGCTCCGTGCTCCAAAGAACTCTCACGGAGACAAGGCAGTCAACCAGGTGCGTTGCAGCGTTGCGGACAGGTAGGCAGCAGAAACACACAAAAAGAGTATTGGTGTATTTCGATCGTCTCGCTACGTCGCTGGAGAAGTTGGGTGTTCATACCGCAGAACACGCAGTTGTTGTTGTTGTTTTTTTTTCTTTTTTTTATTTCTCACTGATTCACTTTGGTGTTCTGATTGAATTCGCAAAACTGAGCCTCTGAAGAGAGGCGTGTGTAGATACATGGTGGTCGTGGGGAAAGGATGATTGTTTTTCTTTTTTTTTTATATTGGTTACGTTATGAGGGTCCTCGAAGCAATGGGGGGAGAAAGGTTTCCAAACTTGCACTAAGAAAAGGGGGACAAAAAAAAGAAAAAAAAGGTAAAGCATGCGAAGGAAAAACGGATAGTATACAGGAAAGAAGAAAAGCGCTTCGCTCTTTTAAGAATTCAAGAGTGGAGTAGAGCGCGTATAAACATGAAAACTGAGAGCAAAGAAAAATATAAAAAAGGATTCCCAGTAGATACATGTCGCACCAAAAAAAGACAGACAGCGCCACGGCATAAAGACGCTGACACTGCCAAGGTATAGGAAGAAAAGAAAAAAAAACTCAGCCATCATTTGGAAAGGCTGCACGTTAATGGAAGAAAAGATATAAAAAAGCAAAACAAACAAAAGAAAAGGGTACGTACCATCAGTTCACATAGGCAGGTAGGCTTGGGAGATTCAGCATGTTGATATGCGGAATTGCTCGTTTTTTTTATCTCTTCACTCCATAGTTTTCATCACGGTGCCTCGTCCCGTTTCCAGCACAGAGGCGTTAAAGAGTGCGACGTTGCATCTTGCTTGTTTCGCGTCTGATGTGTGTGTTACTTCGCTTGAATATCAGCAGGCACCTCCTCCAAGAGTTTATCTGGACACGTCATCCACGGGTGCTCCAGCAACTCCGCCGCCGTGGCCCGCTTCGCCGGGTCACGCTCGAAGCAGCGCTCAAAGAAGCCGTGCAGCGCTGGCGGGCAGTTCGGCGGCACCCCCGACGGCATCCCCTGCTCCCGTGCGATGCGGAACATAATTTGAAAGATGTTCGTCCCGGTCACCTCCCACGGCTCACGGCCCAGCAGCTCGATCACGAGACAGCCAAAGGACCAGATGTCCGCCGCACTTGTGTAGCCGCCCTCGTCCTCGCGCATCACCTCCGGTGCCATGAAGAAAGGTGAGCCCACCATCGTCTGGTACATCGCAGCCGGGGCTGGAGCACCGTTGTGGGTGGATGTGTTGGCCGACGGCCCTGCAGCGCCTGCCGCCGCCGTCGCGCCGGGCTGCACGGTGGTCCCACCGCCAAATCGTTTGCTGCAGCCAAAGTCCGCCAGCTTCGCCTCGCCAGTGGCGGAGATCAGCACGTTGTCGCTCTTGATGTCGCGGTGGATAACGTGCTGCGCGTGCAGGTAGGCGAGTCCCTCCAACACCTGCCGCGAGTAGGACCGCACGAGGGAGATGCCGAAGTCGTGCTGCGTCTTGATCAGCTTCCGCCGCAGTGTTGCCAGACTTCCGCCGTGGCACAGCTCCAGGAAGATCTCCATCTGCTGACCTCCCGTCGCGGTCACCCGTGTCTGGCAGCCGTAGTAGGCAACAATGTTGCGGTGTTTTAGCGATCGCATTAGGTTGATCTCCGCTTGCAGTGCCTTGATCTCCGCCGCGTCGTCGTCCGCCGGCAGCTCCTGCACCTTCACGGCGATCATCTTCCCATCAAGGGTGATGCCTTCGTAGACGGTGCCGAAGGAACCTTTGCCGAGGACGCTCATGCGGCGCCACTCCACTAACTCACTCTCGTCCACAATAAACGTCCCGTTGAAGGCGCTGCGCTGAGTTTCCATCAGCATCGCATTTTCCGGCGAGAGGGGCTCGAGGCCGGTGTTCGCGAAGTGCGACGACCGCATGCTCGCGCCGTTGGCGTTCGTGAAGCCGCTGCCCACCATGGCCCGACTGTCGTGCTGCAGCAGGTGGCCATTGTTGTTGTTGTTCGCACCGGACGCACTCCCCAGCAGTGTGTGGGAAAAGGGCGAGCCATCGCCGTTGCTGGTGTTGCCGTAGCGCACACTGCCGTTGTAGGTGCCGTTGCCGAGAGGCCCGGCTATCCCCTCCTGGGAGAGGGGACGGAGGGAGGAGAGCTGCTGGAGCTGATTTGCGAAGAAGGACGTCATGGTGGGGTCCGTCAGTCGACTGGGCGGGTTCGGCGAGGCGTAGAGGGAGGCCGCCGCTGATGGAGACCGCGGGTGCTCGACGTAGTAGGCGTTGGAGTACCGCACGTAGAGGCGGAGGACGCTGGCGCTGCTCTTGCCATCGTCCTCCATCACACCACCACCGCTCACGCTCATGCACGAGGTGTTAGCGTTGTGGATGCTGCTTCGGTTGTGCCCAGCAGCGGCGCCGCCTCCATGTTGATCGTAGAGAGAAGACGCCGGACTGCCCCCTACGCCAGCCGTGGCGGCTGCTGCTGCGAGTCCGCCGCTGAGGCTTTGCAGCCGACCCGGCTGCAGCATCCCCGGGGCAGCAGGGAAGGCCGACGGGCCACGCCGGCGCTCCTCTGGTGAGGCGGCGCTGTCGCTCGCCGAAACGAAGGATCGCCCCGACACGTCCGGCTGCGGCGGCCCGGCCCCGTCCGTCGCCTCCATCGTTGCCTCGAAGGCGTCCAGCAGTTGGTCAAAGTCCTCCTCCACATCGATGTCCACGCGATCGCCGGTGGCGTCGATACAGTACATGTCGAAGTCCGTCGCCTTGGCAAAGCCAAAACGCGTCATGATCTCCTTGACGAAGCGATTGAAGCAGTGCCGCGTGCGGACGGCGTAGACGACCTTCACGTTCAGGTCGCCCTCGCGGGAGATCTTCGTGCGGATGCGCACCGGAGCCGCACCGCCCTTGCCCTTCTTCTTCAACGCCTTACTGCTGCTGCCGCTTGGTAGTTTGCCGTTGCTGCGTATCGCCCCTGCGGCAGCAGCGCCTTTGCCCACCGCCACGCGCGACCTCGCCGCCTTTCCGCGCGTCTTCTTACTGGACGCCTTTCCCCGCGACTTCACCTCCTCCTCCTCCTCATCGAAGTCTTCTTCCTCCTCCTCCTCCTCCTCCTCCTCCTCGCTGCTGTCATCGTCTGCTTCCGATGCCGACTCATCGTCCTCTTCGTCGTCCGCGCCACTGCCGCTATCGTCCTCCTCTGACGAGTCCTCTTCCCCCTCTTCCTCCTCCTCCTCATCCGTCTCTACCTCACTGCCCTCCTCGTCGTCGCCGTCCGAAACCTGCGTGGCAGTGATGCGGGTGGCGTTGAGCAGCCCCGCGTCGCTGCTGCCGACTGTTTCATCTTCCACCTCGGTCTCCTCCTCCTCCTCCGCCGCGTCGTCGCTGCCTGCGTCGCCATCGTCAGAGACGTCCTCGCTGACGGCCTCCTCATCGCCGCCGGAGCTGCCGTGCCTTGCGTCCTTCTTGTTCATCGATGCTGCCGCCATTGTAGCTGGCGTAGAGGTGATGGCTCTGGCGTTCGTGGAAACGGCGCCCGAAGACGGTGTGGCGGTGGTAGTGCAGGGCTCTGCCGCTTTGGTGGCGGACTTCGACTTCTCTGCTGCTGCTGCTGCTGCTGCTGCTTTCGACACCGTTTTGCTTTTTGATGGTTTCTTCTCGGGTGTCAGACCCGGCACCGATGCGGACGCTCGCGAAGGCGAAATCGGCGCTGCCGCCGCAGTGGCAGCGATCAGGTGTGATGCTGGCAGCGGTGGTTGTGATGACGGCGCCAACGCGATGGAGGAGGGAGGCAGCGGCGAGGTGTGACCTGCGCTGGTGCTGCTCTGCGGCCCCGTTGTACTAAAGGTGGTGGTGGAGGCGTGCTGGAAGGCAGACGAGCCGTCTTCGCTCGCCATGGAGGCCGCCTTCGACGCGGTGCGCAGTAGCGGTGGCTCCCGCGATGTTGCTCGTCCGTAGGACGTGGAGGGGCTGTTGTTGTCACCGGGGAGACAGGGGCGAGCGAGCCACTGCGCCGCGGTGGCCCGAGCAGCTGCCCCGCATGGGCATTCGCCACAGTGCTGTGGGTGCTCGTACTCATGCTACCCGTGTTGTCTTGCATGCCTCGGTGTGCGTTCTGTTGGATGGAGTGTCGAGGGTGTGTAAAGGCCGGTGGTGGGGTGAGGCTTTCCTGGCTCGTCAGGCTGGTGTCGTGCAGGGGCACAAGCGTGCGTGTCGGGGTGGTGTTGTACGAGTGTGCGTTCGTGGTGGTCGTGGTGGTCGTCGACGTGACGGCATCTGACAGCGCGCTCCGTGGCGGCTCACTGCTGGTGGACCGAGCCGTCGGCTCCTCCTCCCGTGCCAGCGGTGGCAGCTTCACCCCCGCCATTCGAGCCTTTGCACTTGCCGCGTCCTTCGATGGTCGTTTCTTCGTCACCGACACACTTCGACTGCGTTTCTCTGGTGGCGCTTTCATTGCTGTGGTAGCCGCGGCGCCGCTTGAGGCGGTGGTTGGGCCCGTGGACAAGGTCCGCGCGTGCCCGGCACGGTGTTTGGCCATCAACGGCGGCGCTGCTGCAGCGGCGGTGCTAGTAGTTCTCGTGGTTGTGGTGGCGGTGGAGGAAAGCACCACGCGCTGCCCTCTCTTCCCTTCGTGTGCCAACGCTTTCGAGGCGGTGACGCTGGAGGGGCCGGCGTGCGCCGCCGTAGAGGGCGATCGGTGTCGCACATCTAAGAGTGGTGGTGATGGCGTCGTGACGGTGGTGGTTGGTTTCGTCGACGTTGCTGACGCTCGCGTAGAAGCTGCGGCGGCGGTGCTTTCCAGCACTGCTGGCTTTTTCGTCCGCTCCACTGGTGCCATCGTGGCAGGTGTGGCGGCCTTCAGCGGCTTGCGAGGACGGCGAGCATTAGAGTTGGCAGGCAGGTGCGACATTGTGAGAACGAGGTGACCGCGATTCCTCCACTAAGAGGCAAAGACAGTCAATTGAATGATGAGAGGTGAAACCGAAAAGAGAGAAAGCGAAGGTTTGACGTGCAACGGGGCGTTGTGTCGCTCCTTGACGTGTACCTCAGTGTGTCTCTTCCGGTGGATGTTCTCTCAACGCCCTTTATAGACTCGGCGATACCCCTCCTATTGGTTGGTTTACTGAAGCTTCAACAACGGTGTCACGTACATCGACGTTCAGGGAAGCTCAGGTGTCCTCGCACAGACACACCTTTCTTTGTGTGTGACAGATGGCACGTGGGAAAGGCACACACACACAGATGCCAGTAGGATGACATGCGTTGAGTGAAGGAAAAAGGAGAGCGAGGAAAAACAGGAGAGGTTGGGAGGGGGCGGGAGATTCGCATGTCGGCATTCGTTACAAAGATCTCAAGTAGACTTGAAAAAAAAAAGAAGAGCAACTCGCAAGAAGCACCCTTTTTTTCTTCCTTTTTGTGTGTGCGAGTGTACGTACACACATAGCCGTGATCGCTTTGCCGTTCTGTGCGTCTTCCTTCTCACCGATAGATAGATAGAAAGAAAACAACTATACACGTTCTCTCTTGCTCTCGGATGCGTTGGGCATGCAGCCAGGTTTGCAGAAGGCAACTACCGTCACCTCTTTACATCCCATCGCTGCTTGCGATGCCTCTTTTTTTTTTGAGCCTTTTTTTAAACGAAAAGTGCATACAAGAATTGAGTACAGCGCAGATACAAGAGATTCTTAAAAAAAAACACGTAGTACAAAAAGAGATGCGCGTGAATTCAGGAGATGCGTAGAGCACCGGAGTGTAGAGGATCTATTGATTGAAAAAAAAGTAGTAGTAGAGTCTAAGCAAGGAAAGACAACGAGAGGCAGAGGCAGGCCAGAAAACGCATGGCACTGCGCATGAGACATCAGTCGTCTTCGTGCACAGAAAAGTGAGGCAACAAATCTGAAGAGAAGAACCCACGGTGTAGTATTCGAAAAAGAAAAAAAGAAGAGGGGTACAAAGATTCAAGAAACAAAAAGAAGAACACGAGAGAGAGGAAACAAAAACAACATATAAATGTATTTATAGGTACAGTACGAAAGAAAGAAGCGAACCGTACACAGGTCGCTCCGTTGAGAGATGAGAGGAAGAACAGCTTCCATCTACGCCACGTCCTTCGTCATTGCATGGGCGTCTGTGGCGGCTGCGGTGTGCGACGGGGACGGAGCTTTGCCGGAGAGCCGCACCGCGTTCGCCGGCGAACCCTCACGCAGCCCTCCCGCCCGCGCTGCACCGACGGATTCCGACTTGCGGCCCGCGGAGGCACGCACCGCACTGCCGTTCTCCTTGCCAGCCGCCACGGGTGTCACACGCAGCTGCGCTGGTGCCCGCGGCTCCGGCTCTTGTGCAGCAGCAGCCGACACCGCCGACACCGACGCTTGGAATTGATTCAGCGTTGCCTCCATCGCCGCCATGGACTGGAAGTCGAGGCGCTGGCTCCGATCCTGCATCTGGCAGCCACCTGTCGTCATGGAGGCCCGCGACACCGCCAGACTCTTCCCCGCGCCGGACAGCGTCGCGGTGGTGGTGGTGGTCGTCGTGGTGGTCATCATGGAAGCCGTGTTGAGGCTGCCGTCGCCGACGCTGGTGCCGGCCTGCGAGGCGGCGTGCTGCAGGAAAGACGAGACGAAGGCATCCTTGTTCACCGTGCCATCGTCGTTCAGGAACGCCTCACCGTGGCCTTCGTTGGCTGCACGGGACATCGCAGCCACAGCCGCGTTCAGCGTACGCAGTGTCGCAGGGGACAGCTCCGTGTCGGCCTTGCTTGCCCAGTTGTCCGCGAGCTGCTGCGCCATCTCCGCCACACTCACCGCCTCGGCCCCGGACGTCATCGTCGTGGTCGTCGTCGTGACGGTGCTCGTCTCCAGGGAGCTGTTGAAGGGCACAAGGTTCATCGGGGGGCCCTCCACGCCATCCCGGTCGGGCCGACAGATGTTCAGCGAGCCCTCCGGCGTGATGGTGAGGGGGGCCCACGGGAGAAAGACGGAGGTGTCGGGGACGAGACGCGCGCCGTTGGAGCGACGGGGGTTGGCGCGGCCACCGCCGGCCCCAGCGGCCGCTGCAGCAGCGTTGCGGCGTGCATGCTGGTGCTGCTGCTGTTGCTGCACACTCAGATAGGGGTGGTGCTGCGGCAGGTTGCGACTGACGGCACCCGACCGCCCGGCGAGGCTGTCGGAGCTGCAGGAGTCGCCGTGGAGGTGTGCCGTCGCGGAGGCCAGCTGGTGGGGGTGCGGCGCGAGGTGCGGCCCGCCGGGCAGCGCCGCCCGCCGCCGCTCCGCCGCTGCGGCGTACTGCTGCGGGTAGCGGTGCTTCTGCGGAGGGAAGTTGCCGGCGACGTGCGCGTTGCCGCCACCGCCACCGCTGCCAACAGCAGCAGCAGCAGGGGTGTGGTGGCCACCGCGAGCGCCAACGGAGGCACCGAGGTTGCCACGCGACAGCGGCAGCCCAGCGCTGCTGACGGTGGACGTCGGGTTCACCCCGGCGTTGAGCGAGGCAGCCCGCACGCTGCCTGGGCTCGTACGGTTGTTACAGTAGGTGGTGCGGAAGCTCGTCGCCGCCGCCGCGCTCATGTTGCTCGTGTTGTTGCTGTTGTGGGTCGTGTTGACGTTTAGGATGTGGCTCATCGCGGGGCTCTGCGGGTCGCTCTGCTCTCCGAACGTCTGCAGGGAGAACGACGAGGCGCCTTGCGAGGTGGCGGTGGCGCCAGAGACGCGGCGAGGGTGTGGGGCCCGCAGGGCCTGGTACTGCTGCTGCTGCTGTACTGGGTAGGGGTGCATGCTGAGACTCTCCGCGTTGGGATTGCGGTAGTTGTTGTGGTGGAGTCCGCCGTTGATGCCAATGGACTGACTCGCCGACGAGGTCAGCGGGAGGCTCATGGAGTAATCACCAGGGTAGTCGTCGCTGGTCGTCAGCGTCGACGGCCGCTGGTAGCTCATCGAGGTCAGCAGGGAGTTGTTGTTGTCCATGTGGCTCTCTGCAGGCGTGGTGGCGGTGGCGGCCGCCGTTACCCCCGTCGTTGGCGCTGCGGTGTCGTGTGTCTTCACCGGCGTGGACACGGTCGTGCAGCGCGAAGGACTCTGCTCTCGCTGCGGCGTCTCCGGTGTGCCGGGTGGCAGCGGCACGGGTGAGCCAGCGGTATCCTCGTCCTCGTCGTTGCAGTCCGCTCTGTCATAGCCACCGCTGCTCAGTCGCAGCCGCAAGCTACGCGGACGGTCGTTGCTGCCCTGCTGTGCCGTCTGCGGAGCTGTCGCGTCGTCCACGGCGAGGGTCAGCGGGGTAGCGGGCGGCAGGACGATGCCAGAGACGCTGCTGCGGTCGCCCATCGACATGGAGTGGCCGAAGCGCTGCCGTGCGCTGGCCCAGCCGGAAACGGAGTAACTTAGCCGGCGGTTGATGCAGTCGATGGTGGAGGCGGAGAGCGTCGAGGCGAGGCTGAAGGAGGTGTTCCGCAGTGCCTCGGGTCCGCCGTGGGAAAGACGGGAGAGACTCCCCTCCCGCACCACGCCGTCCTCCTCCTCACCTGCACCGCTTCCGTAAGCGTTCCCCTCCGCCACCGCCTCATCTGCGCGACGCTGGTAGGCGTTGTCATACGCACCCGCCTGCATCTGCGGGTCGGTGGGCAGTGGACTCTCCGTCCGGCCGCCGTAGGCCACCACGTACGGATTGACGCCAGTACCAGCATTCGTGCCTGTGTTG
The DNA here is from genome assembly GCA_000482105.1 of Crithidia acanthocephali. Taxonomy (NCBI): domain Eukaryota; phylum Euglenozoa; class Kinetoplastea; order Trypanosomatida; family Trypanosomatidae; genus Crithidia; species Crithidia acanthocephali. The sequence goes on along the minus strand of AUXI01000024.1, from coordinate 25,831 downwards.
CGTGGGCGGCTGCCCTGCATTACTGGCGAGCTGGCGGACGCCGCACCTCGCTTGCTCGGCGCGGGCAGCACGTCCACCACCTGCACCGGAATCCAACCCTGCGCCGTGATGTCGGCAGGCGTCATCGTCGCCGTCGCCGCACCAGGCGGGACGAGATAGATAATATCCTGGTCTGGACGGCTGGGTCGGGTGTCACGAGCAGCACGGGCCTGCTGCGCGGCGAGCTGCTGCCCCACGGAGGGGGCGTGTGGCACCGGCGAGGCACGGGAGATCGAGCTCGCCATGGACGGCGCCGCACTGCGTCGGTGACTGCTGCTGCTGCTGCTGCTGTTCCCCGGGTACACGGCAAACGACGCGGCAGGGGAGGTGGGGACGACGAAAATCGGCGAGGCTGCGTTGTCCCAGCGGGCCGGCGCGGCGCTGCGGAAGCTGGCGGCTCGCACGCTGCTCGCCCCGCTCTGCATGCGCAGGGACAGGGGCAGGCCACGGCGGCTGTCCACAACACAGGGCGACATAGCGCCACCGTTACTGGCGTGTGGGTTGCTGCGCAGTGTGTCCTCCAGCGGCACCAGCAGCGTCTGGTCAAAGGCAAAGCTGCCGTTGAAGGACGGCGGAAGCAGGGAGGCGGCCGCAACGCAGCCGGCCTCGTCGCTCGAAGTCTCGCGAGCCGGGGCAGCGGAGCGCCGCACCACCACCCGTGCCACGCTCGGCGACACAGGGGACGCGAAGGAGTCGTTGAAGCACGTCGGCAGCGGCGAGCCCGGGGTGCCGGCGACACTCATCGACGTGGCCGCCGCCGGCAGCGTTGTCCCACGCACCGGGCGGTGGGCGTGCTGCTCCCGCTGCTGCGGAAGCTGATCCGCCGTCTGCGGCACGACAATCGGCGACATCGCCCCGCAGGACCCATCATACGCGGCGGCGCTGTTGTTGCTGTGTTGCCCGCCACGACGCACGGAGCCGGTTGTCGGCGAGCCAGCCTCGCTGCGGGCCAGCAGGATCGTCTGACCCAGCGCATAGCTGCCATCCAGCTGCAGGGAGGCGTCCGCCAGGTAGGCGGTGCCGTCGTGGTTGTCGATGAAGAGGTAGTCGCTGCTCTCACGCGCAGGGGCCGTGTTGCTCGCTTTGCTGTAATGCGTGGGTTCGGGGTGGAGGACGTTCGCCAACGCCGACGACGGCGCGAAGTCGCTACGGGGCAGTGGCATCATGCCGAGGAACGGCGAGGCGGACGAGGGCGGCACACGCGTGTTACACGTCGTCGCCGGGGAGGCCGGCGCGGTCATGTACGCCTGCGTGCTCGTCGTCGTGGTGGAGATGTTCATGTCCGGCAGCGTAGCCGGACAAACACAGCCGCCGCCACCGCCGTGCCGCTCCCCACCGTCTTCGCGGTCCGGCCGGCACTCATCCGACGCGTCGCTGCCGCCGCGGCGTCTGTCGCCCTCTTCCCCCCGCATCGGTTTTGTCGGTGTGGCGTCCAGCGAGGAGTCGGGCATGTGCGGGACGGGACTCGAGCCCCCACGCTGCGGCGCCGGCGTCTGCAGCGGTGTCTGTGGTGGTTTGTTTGGGGTGCGGCGGGTGCTGCCGAGGGAGTGGAGGGTGTTGTTCATGAACAGCACCGTCTCCTGGAAAAGGCCGTCCTCGTCCTCGTCCTCGTCGCTTTCCGCGCAGCCGCCGTGGGCGGCGTGGCCGCTGCCGTCCTCGCTGTCACTGCCACCAGGCACCGCCAGTCGCAGAGACTGGGCAGCGGGCATGATGGCCGTCCCGGTGGTAAAGTTGGCCGGGTCGTCGTTGGCGTAGCCGTTGCTCGGGTCGCGTGCCCAGACGTCCTCCGACGCGTACCGGCCACTGGCACCGACCACTGCAGCCGCGTCCATCGCGGGGTCGCCGTGGCGGCGGTTCTGGCAGTGGTGCGTTGCCACTCCCGCGTTGTTGGTCGCACCGGCAGGGCGGTGCACGCTCGGTGAAAAGACGCTCTCCGAGTCGTGGCTACCCTCCGACCGTGGCAGCGGCATCGTCGTTGCATTCAGCAGCTGCGTGGTGGAGAAAAGAGCTTGGCTGGTCGAGTCAGACGCCTCCATCGAGGAGAAGGGCCCACGCGTCGTGCGGGTGTCACGCGGAGGGGTGCGAGACGGCGTGGTGGTGGTGGTGGTGGCATTCGACGTGGCTACCTCGCTGTCAAAGGCGATGAGGCGGCGGCGGGCGGCAACGTTGTCCGTCACCAACGGCTCGAGGTGCAGGAGGTGCACGTGCGAGTGGTCCATCGCATGCTCCATGTCGACCTCGTCATCGTCGTCCAGCACCCCGTCGTGGCTCGCACTGCGCTTTGGGGGGCGCGGTGGTGGGGAGGCGAGGTCGAGCCCGTCCGCCGCGCTGGTCGGCTTCTTCTCCGGGGAGACGAGGGTACTGGGGAAGGCACTGCTGCCCCCGCCATCCCCACCGCCGAGGGGACCATTCGCACAGCTGCTCGTCGTGGCGCTGATGACTGTGTGGGGGGTGTGCGTCTGCAGAGGGCCCGCCTGCGGAGTGCGGGGCGGCATGTCCGGGGAGAACTGCATGGACGTGGCCGCACGCAGCACGACGTCGTCGGAGTCTTCGCGGGAACGCATGGCTTGTCGGTGTAGTCTGCAGAGAGATGTAAGGGAAAAAAGAAAAACAAGTGAAGAGAAAGTGCTTCACAGGTGACACACCTGAAGGCGGCTTTTGGGGTGACCTGGACAGTATCTAAAAGAGAAAAACAAAGCGTAAAAGAAAGGCTAAAGAGCAAACAGAATCTAAAAAAAAGAAGGTGAAAGAGGGGGTACAAAACGCTGTCGAGTCTCAGACTGCGTCGGGAGGATACAGTTAGAAAATGAGAGTCGGAAGAGAACACAAAAACGAAAGAAATAAAAGGGAATAAGGTTCTAATGAAGAAAATGAGAGTACAAAAAGTCTGGTCTAAGGTGACGGAATGAACAAAAGAAAAGAGGGGTACAATTGAGAAAGTGCTTTTATTTGATAACGCGGGTCTTGACTGGAGGCGTTCGATGAAACAATTGCTGAGTGTATTTTTTGTATTAGAGAGGTGAAAAAAAAAAGGAATGAGCAAATTTGTTCAAATGTGTTTCAAAAAAAAAGAGGAAGAAAGGAAAAAGGTCTTCGAAAGAAGAAAATAGACAGGAATACAAAAAAATGCTCCACTTGAACTCCTGCTACGCGCAAGTTCAGGTAATTCTGTATAGCTATCGTGGGTTGTTTCTTTTCTTTTTTTTTTCTGAATGTGCGGGTGTGTTTTGTGGTAAATGTGCGTGGGTACAAGTTCGTAGAGAAGACAGAAAATGAAGAAAAAAAGGGCTTTGCTGCAGCTTCACGGGTCTGTTAGTGGCTGGAACGCAGTAGAACGCGGAGCACACCTGCGAGGCAACAAAACGCGAAGAGAACAGAAGTATATGGACACAGCGTCAAAAGCATCGACGACGCAGCCAAGGAAAAAAGGAGAGGGTTAGAGAGGTAATGAAGTGGAAAAGAAAACGAAAAAACATGGAGTGACACACGGTAGCTCCATCGCTCATGGAAGTGAGGTTTGCAAAGAACGTCCCTTTCTTTGATGACCGCGTAATTTCAACGGTTGCAGATCGAAGAGAGGAGCAGGGAACGCCAACTCATTTAAGAGCCACGGCGCTGGTCGGTGTACGCCTCCTTAAGGCGAGACACTCACGGCGCAGGCCGCGTGTCCTGAAAAAACGCAGCAGCGAAGGTCAGATGACCCAAGGGACTCGTGTTCTCCTTCATCCTCGCTGTTGCTGTCTCTTCGTGATCGTTTGTTTGTGTGTGTGTGTGTGTGTGTGTGTGTGTGTGTTGTTTGTTTGTTCTAGCGGGTATGGTACAGTGGTGAACGAAGAAAATAAAATGGTACAAATAGCGTGAAGCTAAAGAGAAGTACAGAAAAAAGGAAGAAAAAAAGTGTACAAGAAGCGTAGTCAAACGTAAGCGCTGTGAGTACACCGAAGGAAAAACCAAAGAAATGAAACGTAGAAGAAACTCAAAGAGACTCTAAAACAGAAAAATCGATGACAGTCAAGAATAGCAATGAAGATCTAGGAAGAAGAAGAAGAATAGAAAGGAACTTTGTGTAAGTTCAAAAAAAAACTTTTGGTCCAGATGTAAGATGAAAGCGATGCAAAAAAAGAAAAAAGTGGAAAAACGGGTGTTCTTTTAAAATCGAGAGACTGCAGCAAGGACACACACATACACAAACCCGCACGTTCTCGTCACTCTTCCCTTTCCCTCCACAGCTCTGCCGGGGCCAAACTGCGGTCCCGCACCGGCGGCGACACATCACGCCCCGAGTGTCCGCTAGTCACCGTCGTCGCCGAGCCGGGTGTGCGCACCTCCTCGTTGTCCTCGGCCTCCCCACTCCACCGCACGTGCTGCGCCGTGCGCCGTGGCCGCGGTGGGGTCCGCAGGAGACCTTCGTCTCCGCTGATGCGCGTCGTAAGTGGGGTGGAGGGGCCCGGTGGTGCCGTCGTGGTGGACGACGTACACCGCGTGCGGCTGGTCCCGGCAAAGGGGGATGGGGACGAAGAAGAAGAAAATGTTTTTGCTCGCATAGCGGCGGCTGCGGTGGTGGCTGACGCCGTGTTGGTGGACGGTGCTACCGGGGGTGGGGAGGTGGGGCTGCAAAGTGCGGTGGACGCACTGCCCGTGTCCACGTCGAGAGATTGGATGGTGTAGGACAGCTCCGTGCTGCTCCCGTCCTCCTCCGCGGCCACCGCGCTCGCGTTTGCGTTGGCGTTCATCGGTGTGCGTCGAGGCACCTCCGTCAGCTCTGCCTCACCGTACAGGATGGCGGGGTCGACGTGGCCGCCGTGTGCCCGCAGGTCCTGCGCGAAGTCGGACGTGGCGTGGACGAAGCGATGGTGTTGCCGAGCCAGCAGTGCGCTGACGGCCTCCGCGTCTGCGTCCTCCATCACCGCCTGGGCACGCTCCAGCGCAAACGTGTCCACCTCCGGCTCATCCTCAGACGCGGAGCAGAAGGAAAGCGAGGCGGCACGGCCTGCTCTGACACCGCCATCGTCCATCAGCCCCTCCTCGTCGGCACTCACCTCCACCTCCACCACCACCCCGCTGCCCGCACCAGCGTTGTTTGCCTGTCCACCGACTCGGAATGCAGCCGCGGCAGATGGCGCGACCGTCGCTTCCCGAAGGGGGGCCACCGACGGTGAGCTGCTGGGGTCGTACAGCGGATCCGCAACGTCCCTCGGCTGTGCAGTGAATCGAGAAGGATGGAGACTTCTGCCAGACGTGTAGGCGAGTCCGTTGAGGGGTGCGACGCGGGCAGCGGCAGAGACAACAGGGCTGTCGCAGCGGCGGCGTGTGCCTTCGTTGGCCTCCGTGCCACCGCCCACTTCCGCGGTCCCTGCACACCATGGCCCGGCTCCACGCTGCCCTGCAGCAAATGCACTCGTCTCGACTGGAAAGGCACGACTCGCTTCGCCGCTCCCATCCGCATCCTTGTCTCCGTTGCTCGTATCGTCTTCGCTGTCCTCATCGGCGCGTGCCAGGGACGGTGACACGCCCCGGCGGCGCCGCTCTCGCTGCTCCCACAGGTGCGCCTCGCTCGGCACCGCGATGCGGGCCAGCGACGTCGACGCGGTCGGCGACGGCTGCGCCGCGAGTGCGTCAGCCAGCGACAGCGACGACGCCCCGAGCGAGAAGGACAGAGAAGTCAGTGCGGGGGAGGCGGTGGGGCTCTCCACGCACTTCCGTTTTCCCTGTGCGTCCTCGATGTCCTCCATGGTGCGGCCATCCAAGGCGTCATCGTCCAGCACACCGCCGCTGTGGGACAGCAGCTGAGGCAGGGCAGGGGAGGCGGGGCTGAGGGGGACGGTTGTGTAGCTGTCCCGCCGACCTCGCCCACTGCCGCTGCCACCGCCCCAGCCGTGGGAAAAGGAGACAGGGGAGAGGCCGCGGCTGCTGACGGCGCTGGATGGCGGCGCAGCTCCGCTGTAGTCCGCCGGGCTGCTGTGCGTGTGCCACCCAAGCGACGTGGCAGCGTCGCTACCGCGGCGCTCGCCGGCCCACAGCGCCTGCGCGTACGGCGACACCGCAGACACGCCAGAGGCGCGCGAGAGGCTGTCGGAGCGCGCGCTGCGGGGATCACCGTAGCCGCCCCACAGCGGACTCGCCGTGCGTGGTGGTGCCGTGGGCGGCAGACACCGCATCGTCGCACTATCCAACGCGTTCTCATTGTTGTACGTGTGCTGCTGCGGCTGCTGCTGCTGCGCCTCTGCCGCTGCCTGCCACTCCCGCAGCTGCTCCATCTCGCGAGCGGAGAGCATCATCGGCTGTGTCATGGACCGCCCGTCGCGCGACGGGCCGTTGCGGGGAGGGGCGAAGACGGCCGGTGAGGCAGAGCGACTGGACGCGGGCGTCACAATGGACGGCGACGACACGCCCGAGAGCGCGCTGGCGTCGTGGCGGTCCTGGCCGGCGGGCCTGCCCCAGTCGCGCATCAACGTTGCCGCGGAGGACACGCTGTTGCCGCCGCTGGCGCTCTTGGCGACGAGATCCGCATTGGCGTTGTCTTGCACCTCCCTGCTGTTCTCCCAGTTCGTCGAGATGGCCGTGCTGGCCCAGCTGGGATGCCGTGACAGCGCAGGGGAGTTGTTCGGCGTGCCAGGCAGGGAGCACGGCGGCACTGGTGGTGGTGGTGGCACGCGCGACGAGGCGCCGCCAGGGTGCGAGCGCAGCTGCCGCCACGAGGCTGTGCGCTGCGGGCTCTGTCGAGAGTCGCCGCGGGTCTCCTGCGGATCGCCGCAACGCCCTCCCTGCACGTGCTCGCGAGCGCTGTCACTGCTCGTGGTGTTCGTGTTCGTCCTCGGTGTCGTGCGAGTCCAGTAGATCTCACTCCCCTCCCCCTCCGCGGTCCCACGGGGTACCAGGGCAGAGGCGAAGGATGATACAAAGCTGTCGCGGCGCGAGAGGGAGGTGCTGCGCGGCTCTTTCGACGGGCTGCAGCGCGTCGACCGCACCCAATCCCGCACCGTCGTGACGCCACTGCCGGCATTACTGTTAGTGCTGCCGCTGTTGTTGTTGTTGTTGCTGTTGTGGACAAGAGACGATGCCCCAGGGGAACGCCGCCGCGGAGTCCACTGCCGCACACGACGCTGCGGCGGCGGCGGCGGTGGGGCTGCAGCCACGCCAGAAGGCGCATCCGACGCGTGCGAGCGGTCGGTGGAGAGAAGAATCACCTCTGGGCTGTTGTTGTGCGTGCTGTTGTCGAACCCGTTGTGGTCCGCGGCGTGCATCGCCGTCCTGTCCGCTGCAAAAGCGGCAGTGGTGTTGACGGTAGGGCTGCTGAGGGTGCTCATGGTGTTTGTGGGGGTCAGCACGCCGCCACTGTTGTCACCCCCTCCAAAGCCATTTTCTTCGGTCTGTCGCCCGGACTGCACCATCGCAGGACTCTTGCGGCCAGACAGAGGCAGAGAGGCGGTGCTGGTGAGGAGCGCGTGGTGTGGCGGATACTGTTGTGGGTGGGTGGCGAGGGCGTCTACCCTGAAGGAGTTGTGGAGAGCACTCATTCCTTTTTAGTTGTAAAATTGGACTCTCGTTCTCTTCTCTTTTCTTTATTTTCTTTTTCTTTTCTCTAACCGACGCAGATGGAATGCTCCGAAGCTGCACGAAACTCTACGAAGGAAAACACGTAAGCAAAGGAAAGACTCAACGGTGGTTGTGCTTGACTGTGAGTTGAACAACTCGTCTGGGAAGAAGAGGGTAAACAAGTAGGCAGAGGGAGAAACGGAGAAGAGACGGAGGATGAGAAAAGAACAAAAAAAAAAAGTGAAACGAACGACGTACATAAAGAGAAAGTCGAGCAGCAAGTGCGTCCACGATACGACCATAATAATAAAGGTGCGTGAGCTGCGACACACTCGTTCATCCTAACTCCTTTGCATCCGCACAAAAGAAAAACACGTTTGCCCCCTTTACACGAGGCCAGCTGTGTCTTCTGCCAAGCGCTCAAAGAGTTGCCGGAACTCAGAGCATTTTAAAACAAGCCAACTATACTCCTTCATTTTCTTTCAAGTTAAAGTACCATGCGTCAAAAGCACAGTTGTCGCAGGGTTCTTCTTTCAAGACAGGCAACGGAGAAACTATTCTGGAATACAAATCGCGATCTGCGTAGCAGAACCCACATTTAAAAAAATAAAGGAGAATTAAAAAGGGAAGCGTACGTCGCACTCATATAGTAGTACAAAAAAAGAAATGTGAAGAAAGGAGGCATCTCTGCGGCTTTCGTGGTGTTGTAAACGACTAGTCTTGGAACAGCAGCGTGTGTTTGTGTGTCTGTGTGTGTGTGTGTGTTTGGTTGTAATGAGAGAGCACATTGGTGGACTGTAAGAATCGGCTTCACATCTGAAATAATTGTTGCGCTTTAACTGAGCGCAGCGTGTATACAAAAAAAAAAAAGCAGTAAACGGAAGAAGATTTGCTTGAATCTGTACTACACATACACACTCACACACACAGGAAAAGGAAAGAAAGATGAATGTACACATAAAGGAAAAGCTGCACCTCTGCAACCTCGACTCCAATCTACCCCTCGTTCCTCTACCGCCTTTCTCTCGTTCTGCTAGACGACGAGGTGCACGCGCTTTGGCGGGGCCACGAGCATGATATCCGGCGGCGGTTCATCTGAGGTGCGGCCGCCCAACACTCCCGCAGGCACGCTCTCCGCCTCCGCTCCACTCGAGCTGCTCAGCATGCCCCCGCCCTCCCCCACCGCACCGGCATCTCCACCCATGGCGTTGGAGGCGGCGGTGTTGCCCGGGCTCTCCGTCGGCGCGCGGCTGCTGCCGGGCCGCCGCGCTGGCGAGGCGGTGCCGGGTGACACCAGTGACGACCGCGATGACGGCGAGCGGCGGCCACCGCTACCGGCGCATCCGCTGCCCCGCGGCCAGCCGCCGTCGTAGGTCGATGGCGCAGCCCCGTCGACTGCCCCACCACCCGCTGGAGCGGCTGCGCTCGTGAGGGTGGCACTGAGAGAAGTCTCGCCAGACAAGCTCAGCGGGGCACTACCCATGTTGCCGCTGTTGAGCCCGAAGCTGCTGGGCGGTGAGCGGGGGTGGCTGCTGCCGCCGCCGTGGACGTACATGTTGGGGTTGTTGCTGCTGCTGCTGCCTCCGACGGGGAAGGGCGAGGCGAGTCCTGCGAGGTGCGGCGGCCCCAGCGGCGAGATCGTTTCCATATCGCTGTTCGAGTGCCGCGTCGTAATGAAGTCCGTCCGCAGCGCCACATCCGGCAGAGAGGAGGAGCCGACGGCCGACAGCCGGCCGTCGTAGACGACGAGTCGCGGCGAGGCGCCGCTGCCGTTCAAGTTGCCGTTGCCGCCGGCGTTGGTGAGGGAGAGGGACAGCATGCGGGAGTGCGCGCTGCTGCCGCCGAGCGTCGTCGTCGTTGCACCGTCCGCGTCAATGGGCACACCGGAGCCGTGCGTCGTCGCCGAGCTGGCGCGTTTGCGCAGAATGGACTTGATGTTCGTCGTCGGTTGGTTGATCTGTCGCACCAGCTCGGAGTTGGTGGGCGGCGTGCCCTGGAAGCTCGAGGGTGCGGCAGCGGCGCCACTACCGCCAGCGCTGTTGTTGACTGCACCAACGCCTGTGCCGCTGATCCCTGCACTCTCTACGCCGCCCATCATCAGCCAACTCACGTTGCTGCTGACCGCACCGGGGCTGTTGTAGACACCGTTGTGGCTGTGCAGGTGTGTGGAGTAGGGCGATGTGAGACCCAAAGCACCCGTCGCCGCCACGTTGCTGTTGTTGTTATTGTTGTAGCTTTCGTTCTCCGACACCGCCACGGATGGTCCGGCTGGTGAATGCTGCCCTGAGCTGCCTCCGCTGTGCCGCCGCGGTGATCGGACGCCGCCGAGGCTGCTCAACGCCCCACCCGTGTTACCGTGCGTGCTGCTACTCTCCCTCCCCTGCCCTGCCACGACGGTGGTGGCAGAGGCCAGGCACACAGGGGAGACGGCAAAGAACGCCTCGATCTCCGGCAGCGGCACGTCGTGTGGAGCATCGCTGCCGTCCACAACGGCCACCGCAGACGCTGAGAGCGCCGTGACGTTTCCGCGGGACGGCGATGGCGTGTGGGGACGGGGGGATGCAGCAGCGCTATGGACACCAGCACCGCTGGCACTGCGTGTGTGCAGCCGCGGTGACGTCGCCGGGTGTCGCTTCGCCTGCGGTTGCTGCGGCGGAGAAGTCGATGGTGGCGGTGGAGAGGGGGCGCCGGAGGAGGCCGCGGTGGAAGCGCTCGCCGTGGGTGTCGTGGTGGCCTGCGCCATGTTATTCCTTGGACGCTCCGCGTTGGCGGATGGCGGCTGCGTCGGTGCAATGGACGAATGACCCTCCTCCCCCACGGAGCTGCCGAGGTCGGAGGGCACAACGTGGCGGGTGTCTGGAGTGTCGCTCAGCTTTGTTCTCGGTGTCGCACTGCCTTTCCCGAACCGTGGGGAGCCGCGTGAGGTGTGGGGGGAGGGCACGTCGATCGGCTCAGCCGCCGCCTCCTCCGACGACGACGGTGGAAAGCGGCTCGCAGAGGATCGCGCAGGACCCGGCGGACGCGCCGCCAGAAAAGCCGGGCTTGGCGTCGTCGGTGTCCGCAGCTGCACCGGTGCGACGAAGGTGGCGGTGAGGACGGGTGTCAGGGCCGGCTGCGCGGACGCTGATCGGCTGCCGAGCATCGACGGCGGCTGCGTAGAGCCGACGGTGTGTATGAAAGATGTGGAGTTCATTGTCGTGACGGTGCCGCCCCACTCCCCTGGCAGAGGCTGGCAGGGGCTGTCAGCGCCACCACCACCCGTGCTGCTGCTACTCGCAATCCCGCTGTTCTCACGCTGGCGCAGCAGCCCGCCAGCGCTGCCGCTCGTTGCTGTGGTGGGGTAGTTGCTGGTGTTGTTGCTGGAGGTCAGCGGCATGCCCGTCGCAGCGCTGCACGACGCATCGGGGGTGCTGCAAGAAGGCGGGGGTAGCAGCAGCATCGGGGCTGCCTCCGGCACCGTGGCAAGGGACGGCGAGGCGGGGTGGTCGTCGCGTCGCGTGGGTTTCGGGGAGTCCTTCAATGGAGTGACGGACGGCGTGGAGGGTAGATAGGAGACAGGGGGTGAAATCCACACAGCAGGCTGCTGCTGCTGCGCCGAGGCTTCGGGTGTGTCTCTCGCCGATGCTGTCCCCCTGCGGTGGTCACTATGCGGCATAGGAGTCGTGTGGTCGAGCACTGGCGGCTTCTCCTTGTCAGCTGCCTCCGCGGTGTTCGCGCCGTTGGCTCGTGCAGTTGCGGATGACGTGGCAGCGGCGCTGGACTCCCCTCCGTGTCCCGGCTCCCTCGCCTCACACAGACCCACCGCGGCATCCGTCTTGCCCCCCGCCTTGTTGTCGTCTGCCTCGTTGTCGCTCTCGGCCGCCTGAGAGGAGCCACCGCCCTTGGCGAACGGGCTGCCGCCACTGCGACTGCGCAGCGGGGTGACGGCGCACTGCGACGTCGACGTTGTCGGTGGGCGCTCCAACGGGCAGCCTTCCTCGACGCAACCTGGAGAGGCGGAGGCGACGCCGTTGCTGGTGGACTCGGCGGACTTGCGCGGAACGGCGCCGTAGCGGAGGGACGGCTCGGAGCCTTTCGCCTCCGTCTGCCCTCGTGCTGTGCGCTCCTTCGACTCGTTGCAGCCCATGGTCGATACCTCTCGTTTTTGGACCGGTGCTGTTCTTTCTTCAAAACGTTTCTTATTATTATCTACGGGCTGTAGGTGCGGAACAAAAAGAAAAAGAAAGAAAGAAAGACAACTCAACACCCGGCAACTAGAAAAAAAAAATACAACTCACTCGTTGTTTCGTGATACAGCCTGATAGCCCTTCTTCTCACCGAGAGCGTGTCAGCTGCAGAGAAAAAAAGAAGAAGAGCAAGACAGACAAGCAACTACAAATGCAAAAATGCAAAAGAGGAGACACGTACAACAAATAAGAAGGAAGCGATTTCGGAAACAAGAAAAGAAAGAGACGCAGTTTCTGCTCGGTCAGACAAAAGAGAAAGTTGTTCCTCTCTGGGAGAGCGAAAAAAAAAAAAGACAACAGCTTTTTCACTTCCAATGCAGCCAGAAACCAAGAAAAAAAAAATCGACAGCAAAACACGTCGTTCTCAGCAATTACGCGATCAGGATTACGTGTAAAATGAACACAAAAACAGGCAGGAGAAGAATTAAAAGAGTTTTACTGAGCGCCTCTCCGTTCCCACCTGTGAGGAAGAGAAGAAATCGGCTTTTTTTTTTTTGCACCGTCACCTTTGGAGAAAGTGATTAATAGACTCTTAAACTGGGTAAACAAAAGAAGGCTGAATAACAATAAAAGCGAGCAGGTTAGCGGAGAAAGAGGAAAATGGGGAAAGTCAAAGAAACGAGACAAGAAGTAAAAGAAGCGTTAGAGCTTAATTAAAAGAACACCAGGCGATCGTAAAGGTTAACGAGAAGATCGGACAGACACACGCGCAGAAAAAAAAAAGAAGAGTAGCGATCAAAGATGCTTGATTGCCCGTCACTGTGGATAGGAAGAAATAGGATAGTATGATGCACCAAGCAAGCGAGGAGAACGTGAAAGAGTTTTGTGGGAATTGAAGAAAAGAAGAGAGAAGAGAAGAAGGGGTGATAACAGAACAGAAAAAAAAGCACTGATACCAATGAGAGAAAACGGAGTTGGAAAGTTAATGTCACCTTTGCGGAGGACAGAAACAGCAATAGGGGAGAAGTGAAAGAAAAGAAAGTGATGAAAGCGCTTAGAGCAAACAAAGAAAAGAAAAGGTCTAGGTGTAGAGAACAAAAAGAAAGGAGGGTTTTGACGACTTCAAATATGTATTTTGATTTGAGTGAAGACTACTTATATACTGTTTAAGGTAAAGGCAGAAAAAAGATAAAGGGGCTTTTTAGGTACAAAAAAACCGAGTTCAGAACACAAGCGCAGTGAGTGTTGTGGTCTTGATTCTGTTTTCACCTTTGTGCGATTGATATAAACAAGAAGAGAAGAGTGTGCCCTACAAGTGGAAACGGAGAGAGAAGAGAAGAAAGCAAAGAGAGGAAATTGTTCTGGTAATGAAAACACTTACATAGAGCTACCGAAAAGCTGCGCCGAAACTATATAGTAAAAGAAAAACCAGATAGCTTTAAAAAAAAAAAACGTAACAGTTTATATACAGATGCACAATTTTGTCAAAGATGCGGATACACAGCTGCTTCGCACACACAATAATAAAAAAAGGAAAAACGAAAAGTGTTGTGTGATGCCTTCACGCGCAAGTACCTAGAAGGATAAAACGGAGAACTCAGTCACCGACGGCGACACGAAAACAGATGTGAAATAGGAAAAGGTGAGATCGCACAAAGAAAAAAAAGAAGAAAGAGAGAACGACAAGTGTCTCGGCAGCTGCAAGGCAGGCAGCTCAATAGCAATAAGAAGATATGTATTCTGTAACACTCTGCCAGATTTGCACTAAACGTGGCGATGGTCAACGGCGGCTTGAACGATCTGTTACGAGATTTATACAACGAAGATGTTATTGGAAAAAAAGAAATATTAGAAAAAAAAGCAAAAAAGCAAAAAAGTAAAACTTTGACAAGGAAAATAGAGAGAAATGAAAAGTGACGGCCCGCTCTACAGCTAGGTACCGAGGCTTTCTACACTTGTCTTTAGCAAACAAGAGAAAGGAAAGAAAAAAATAAGAGAAAGCACTTACCTTGTTCAGCGGACAGCTTTTGCTTGCTCCTCTCTTTTGTGTGTAAGCAGGGAAAAGAAAAGAAAAGAAAAAGAGAAGTGTCGAAGACAGACACACAAAAACACGGCTAAGAAAGGGGGGTAGCTTTAATAAGAAGATATTACAGGCTTTAATAAAAACTCAAAAGCCTACGCACTGCGCAGGGAGTCGAAACGTACCGTCGGGAGTCTCCGCCGTGTTATATCTATTATTAGAGTGTAGTACAGATGTTCAGATACTTCTGTGTGAGTTTGTACAGAGCACGAGAAAAAAAAGAAAGAGGTAAGAATCTCCTTTTTTGTGTGTGTGGGGGGGTGGGAGTGGGTGTGTTGTGTCCACCTTGACAGACTTGAGAGTCCGCAGATCTGGGCCCGTTGTGGTGGTGCCTGGGTTTTGCTTTGCTCCTCTCTTTTGTTGTATGAGCGCCTGTACGCAACGCTCATCTGTTGTTGCGCGGAGAGTGCAAGCAACGTGACAGAAACACGTGGGCAGTGTGGCGAGAAAGCGTGAAAAAGAAGTCCAGAGTGATGATGATCGAGCCAGAAACGAGGGAAAAAGGGAAGAAAAAAGAAAAAGGAAAAGTTGACAAGGTAACGATGCGATGCGGAAAATGTAGGTTGCAGAACTGCGTTGCGCACTGCGGTGCACTTCTTTGATTGCGAGAAACACCTGTTCACCAGCACGTTTGCAACACCAAAAAAAAGGCGAAAGCACCGTGGAGCACATCCTTAGTTTCTTTACTTCGTACAGAGCACGTCAAGCTCAATCGCAAAGAATATCTTCGCCAGTCTTTTTTGGTCTCTTTTTTTTGTTTGTTTGCTTTCTTGTTTCGCTGTTGCCAAAGCACTCGAGTGACTTCCATAAAAAGGAAGAATCTTTGGAGACTCTATGGTGGAGAAAGAGACCAGCTGCCCTTCATGCGTGTTTTCTATACAGCATACGATGCTCCGCATGGCGAAAGAGGACAACGGAAAAAAAGCATGATGAAGTTGAGCGGACAACGCCTAAAAAAGGAAAAGAAATAAGGCCCAGCACCGGCGTCACGGCCGCGATGAGGCTGCACGATTGAGCGACTTGACAATGCGGTCCGTTGCCTCCACAGAGGTGCGCAGCGACTGCACGGAGTCGCACGCGAGCTTCGCTGGCCTCTGTAGGGCAGCGCCATCGCCTGGCATGATGAACGCCTCTCCGCTGTTCGACTGCGGCGTACCCTCCAAAGGCTGCCCCTTTGCTTTTGTTGCCGCGGGGTTGGGGGAGTTCTCGGGTGTATTTGTAGGCGACTTTTTGTTCGTCCTCTGTACCCTACCCGCGCCGTCTACCTGTCGCGTAGAGGGAGAGGAAGTCCACATGTTGCCCTGCACGCCGTCCGCCACCGCCGCACTCAGTCGCAGCTTCACGGCTTCAAAGCGCACCACTAGTTTTTCATACCGGTGCACCGCCTTTTCCATCTCCTGGTGGTGGCGGTCCTGCATGTTGCACGCGGCCGTCTTGTACACGCTCAGTTCCTTTTCGTAGAAGGCTCGCTGGGTGGTGAGCTCCGCCTCCGCGCCGAGGGCACGTGCCTGCCACGTTGACGCGTCAACTAGTTGTGCCTCCTGCGTGGCCAACTGCTCCGTCGCGAGGCGGAGTCGCTCCTCCATGGCGCGCATGCAGGCCTCGCGCGTCACCGCCGCCTCACGCAGCCGCTCAACCTCGGCCTCCAGCTCATCCACGTGGAGGGCCACGCTGTGGTTTGTGTGGCGCAGCCGCTCCAGTTCATCGTGGGTGCTGACGAGCACGTTCTCCAGCTGCGTCGTACGCGCCGCCGCCGCGGTCTCGGTGGCGTGCTGGCGATCTCGCAGCTCCACCTGTGCAGCACGGGCGGCGTGCAGGTCGGTGCGGAGGGTGTCCACCAACTGCTGCAGTCTCTCCCGCTCCTCCAGCTCACGGCCCGACACCCTCGTCTGCGCAGACTGCCTCTCTTGCTGCTGGAGCTGCGCCTGCAGTTGATCCGCCCAGGTGCGCCGCAGCACGGCGACCTTCACGAGCGCCTCCTCCCGCGTCGCCGCCAGCGCTGCACGACTGCTAGCCTCCAACGCAATCAGCCGCTTCTGCGCCAGCAACTGCTGTGCCGTGGATGTGGCCAGCACGCGGTCGAGCGTCTCGGTGACATCGGCGCACTGCGCTGTCAACGTCGACACCTCCGACTGCAGCTGCGACGCCGTCAACTCCCACTGCGCAGCACGGCGGCGGGCCTCTTCGGTGTCCTGTGTCACCTGTGCCAGTCGCTGCTCCCGCTGGTCCACGTCCATCGCCTTGAGAGCGGAGAGGTGGTGCAGTCGCGCCTCCAGGCACTTGTTCTCCTCCCCGAGTCGGTGCACTTCCTTTATCAGCCGCAACTCCTCCTGCAGAGCCTCGGCAGGGGTCCGTGGGAGGTGGTAGATGTACTGCAGACTCCACGTAGAACCAGAGGTGGAGGAGGCGATGGAGCCGGCCGCGCCGTTGACGTACGTGGCGGCTGTGGAGGTCAGAAACGAGGGGGTGGTGGTCGTCGTGGTGGCAACAGAGGGACGCACCGCAGTCGCAGCAGCAGCAGCCGCGTCCCCTCGCTCCTCGTGTGGGGTGTCTCCGGTGCGTGTGGTGCTGGACAGTCGCTCACCGCCCAGCGAATCGCTCGTGACGAGCGGGCTGGATGACATCTCATCTTGGCCCACGAGCAGTCCACGCTGCTGCTGCTGCTGCTGATCTCGCTGCGCTTGAGCGTCGATGAGCTGGCCCATCGTGATCGCCGCCGCAGCCGTCGCGGAGAGGTGGGAGCCGGAGGAGGACGAGATGTCCGTCACCCCACGTGCGTAGGAGGGGTCGAAGTCGCTGCCGGTGCCGCCGCCGCCGCCACCGCCAGCGCCGGTACCTTCATCGTCACCATCGCTGTTGTTGCTGTTGTTGCCACCCGCCCTCACCCCACCGTCCTCTGCACCGCGCTCCGGCAGAGTCTGACGGGAAGCGCCACCGCCACGCGGCGCGCCGACGTGTGTGTGGCTGCCACTGCTGCTACTCTCGCTGAGGCTGCTGAAAGGTCTGCTGAGCGGATCGCCGGCTCGCTGCGAGGCACCAGCAGACGGCGTCGTCGTCGAAGTGGGCGTGGTGACGGCGGCGCTCACGGAGGGCGAAGGGGTGGCGAGAGAGGAGCTGCGGCGCGGTTCGTGTTCGTCAGCATCGCCACCCGTCCTGCCCTGCGCACCGCCCGCCCTGGCACGATCCTCCGCAGGATGTGTCGCGCTCTTCTTTTTTACGGCGCGCACAACGTTGTCGGTGACGGGTGCTGGTGCCTGCTGCGGTGGTGTGATGCTGTCGCGGTGCAGCGGGGTGGGTGTCAGCGAGAGGCACGACGTCGAGGGGTCCGTGGTGGACGGGGAGACGTCTCGTCCCCCGCCCACCGGGGCGGCAGGCCTGGCGGCGGCAGACGTTGGCCCTGCGGTGGGCAGCTGCGTGTGGTCAGCCCCTTCCACACTTCCGCTATCCAGCGTACTCCTGCGCTGCTGCTGCTGCTGCTGCTGTAGCGGTGGTTGCCGCTGTGGAGTAAAGTGGATTGGGGAAGACTGCAGAGGCGGCGTGGACTCGGAGGAGACGAGAGTGTACGGTGAGCCCTGCCCCTCCGCCGCCCCGCCACGTGTCGGCATCGTCATCGCTGCCGCCGGTGCTGCGTCAGATCCTGTTAACGCGGGATTGGCGTGCTCCGCTGGGGGGTAGTGGAAGCCACCGAAGGCCTCTGACATCCGTTCCTGGGGCTGCGGTGCGGTAGCTGACATCGGCGGTGCGGTGGCGGGCCGTCCAGACACATCCAGCGCCGCCCCACCCGCAGCGGAGACGGTGGGTCCATACGAAGTCGGAAAGGGGGAGAGGGACGAGACTTTGTTCACAGACGCAGCAGCGGAAGCTGTGGCGGTGGTGATGCCCTGCACCGCAGCTCGTATCCGCTCCTGGCTCTCCGTCGGCACGTACACCGCCGTCGCACCCTCGCCGGGCCCCGTTCCTCGGTGCAGCTTTTGCTTCTTTGCGATGAAGAGTTGCAGTCGTTGGTTTTCCACGACCATCTTCTCCAGCTGCAGCTGCTGGAGGGCTCTCTCCTCCGCCCACTGCGCCTGCTGTGCTTTTGCCTTCTCGCACTGGGCCAAGCCTGTCGTGTAGGCCTTCTGCAGCTCCTGCACGCGTGCCCGCTCCTGCGCGTACGCCGCACACTCCTCCTGTGCCTTCGTCAGCTCCGCCAGCAGCCGTGCGTGCTCGCGCTGATAGCGTGCGGTGACTTCCTGAAACATCGCTCGCAACTGCATCACCTCTGACGGTGAGGCCCAGTTGCTCTTGCTGTTGCCGTCGCTGCTGTCGTGGAGTCCAGACAGCGACGACGCACCAACTCCGCTCGCCGGGGCGTCGTCGCGAGAGTACGCGACGGAGTCGTCAAGGACGCTGGAGAAGTCGCCGGCGTTCATGGAGGTGGTGGGGCTGGCCACGTCACTGCTGTCGTCGAGCTGACGGTTGCTCCGCTGCTGCTGCTGCTGTTGCTGCTGTTGCGGTGCAGTGCTCTGCTGAGCGCGTGGAGGGGTGCGCGACCAGGTCGGTGTCTCGCCCAGCAGCTCCGTAAACTCACTTTCATCCACCAGGTGCGCCATGCGCGGACGCCGCGCTGAACCGGTGTCTCTGCCCACCGACGCGCTCGCCTCGTGCTGCTGCGACGGCGGCGGACGCCGTTGCCGGTGGTGCTGCTCGCCCTCGCTGCTGCTGCCCACCTTGCCTGCGTGGGCAGGTGACCGCCGCGCAGTCCCAGCAGCAGCAGCAGCACTCGCGCTGCGGCTGTTGTGGTTGGTATGGTTGCTCGTGCTCCGCTGGATTGCTGCACCGCCGCCGCCGTGTGGTGGGGTCTGCGAGGACGGAGGGGAAGAGGAGGACGAGGCGACGCTGTCTAAGAGGTGCGCCATGGCTCGATTGTGCCGGCCGCTGTCCCCAGACGGCGTAGAGTTCGACGAAGTGAGAACGGTGGTGTCGAAGAGGGAGGAGGTGGTGGCCGGGCGACCACCACCACGCTGCTGCTGCGGTTGCTGGTGTCGCAGTGGGTGACGATCCTGCCCTTCACCACCGCCGCTGCCGTCCTCACGGTGCGGCTGCCCACGTGGGTGGCGATGCCCCTCGGTAGGAGACGTGGAGCTGCCACGGTTGCTGGGGTAGTTGCCGGAGGAGGGACTGCGAGCAGAGCCGTCGCCTGGTGAGGCGGCGCGCTGTGGTGATTGCCTGCGAGCGTCCATACCAAAGCGTCTATTAGTGCAGAGATCTATTTTGTATACACGAATCTAACACGGTTCTTTCTGCTTGTATTAGCTGACAAACGTGTTTTTTCAGGTTTAAATGCGTCTTTGGAGCAAGTATGTGCTTCTATGCGTGGTCTGAGATTGGGGGTGGCCACGGTGTTCTTTTCATAAACAAAAAGAAGAAAAAAGAAAGGAAAGGTGACGAGCGCAGCTCAGCCAAATGCAAAGCTGTACTGCGACGGTGAAGGTTTTGGCGGGGAGACAAGAAAGTAAAAAATGAGTGGACCAGTGACAAACACACCGAACGTACTTGCAGGCGCTCTTCTAGTGCGGCATACCTTTAGTTGCACTGACGAGTAGATCTGCGAAGCTGAAGGCTCGTTGTTACAGTATGCCTGGCACCCAACGTAGCAAGTCTCTCTCTTTCTCTTGATGACTTGATGACTTCATGGGTGACACGCGCCATTGGTTGATCCCCAAACACACACACACATACACGCCTCCTTTTTCAGAATATGCCCAGAAAAAAAGTTTCAATGTGAACCACTGTGTGGATGTTACTTTGCATAGTATCTTAAAACGCACTCCCTCCTTCAGTTCGTACGTTGGTACGGGCACATCTATAATCGTTCCGTCTTCTATTCTATGCGAATCCTGCGCGCACAGACACACACATACATACGCCGTCGCCTCTAGAAATCTGCCAGCACCGCCGGCATCTTCACCGCGTTGGTGGATCCGTCCTGGTAGACGTAGCGCACACACGCCTGCGTGGACGGCACGTGCGGCGGCTGCGATCGCGGGAAGCCGCCACTGCCCGCCGTCGGCGAAGAAGAGGACGTCGGTGACACGGACGGCAGATGCGAGACCGGGGTGGTGCCTGCAGAGGACGGCGTCCTGGCTGCACGACCATGGCGTGTGCTGCCCACCGGTGGATCGGGGATGGGCCGGCCGAAGAAGTCGCGGCGCACCGCGGGGCGAGGACTCGCCTTCGCCGCCTCCGCGGTGTCCTCCACTTTCACCTTCTTCACTGCCGGCACCGCCGTGTCGGCCGTCTCTGTCTTCAGGGCGTGCACGCTTTCGTTCTTTTCTGCTGTAGAGGCGCTGCTGGAGACGGCCGTGTTGTCCGCAGCCCCGCCGCTCCCGCTGTCGCCGCGCGGACGCTTCTCCCCTGCCGCTGTTGGAATTTCTGCCCGAGCAGCACCGACGGCTGTGGCCCTCTCGTCTTTCGACATCGCAGCCTCGTGCTGCTCGTGTGGCGGCGGCACCAGTGGTGGCTGCTGTTTCTTCAGAAACGCAGCAGTTTGCAGGATCTGATATTGTCGAATCTCGCCCACCAGAATCTGCCGGATTTCGTTCTTCAGCGGCATCAGCACGGACGAAATGGAGGGACGGCCCGAGGTGCTGGCGCTGCTCGTGCCTCTGGCGGCACCCGGTGTGCTGAACCCGCCTCCGTGTGCAGGATTGCTGCTGTTGTTGCTGGTGCCGCCGCGGTCGCCGTAGCGGGAGCGTTGGAAGAAGCCCCCACCATTCCCACCACGGCCACCACCACCACCACCGTAGCCACCGAGCAACGCTTTCTCTATGGGTCGCACTACCCCCGCCAGCAGCTTATCCAGCTCCGGCGTCAGCCGCCACGGCACGTCATCTTCGCTGCTCGACGACAGGAACGCGCCAAACCGGTTCGCACCAGGCGCACCACCACCACCACCAGAGTACGGAGGGATGTAGTGACGGTCCTTCTCGTAGTTCAGTCCGTACTCCACGTGACGGGCCACGGAGGCGTGCAGGAGTCGCTGATCGGCCGGTGGCAGTCGACTAAACGACGTAATCGCGTGCGCCGGCAGCCGCAGCGAGCGGTCGAAGAGGCACCGCAGCAGCATCGGCGCCACGTCGGTCGACGCCACCTCCTCGCCGTTCAGAAACGTCGCGATGTGCGGCCGGCAGCCGCCGCGGAACTGCTGACTGATGTGCTGTGCTTCCGACTGAAGGCGGCGTAGGGTGGTTTGCTCGCGCGGGAATTCGATGCGGCCGCCACGCGCCGCGGTGCTGCAATGCACGTAACACGTCAGCGCCGACACCTGGTTGAGCCGCTCCGCCGTCCCCATCAGCATTGCCGGGTGTTGGAAGGCCGCCGTGGCGACGACGTCCTGTTCGGAGAAGCTGGCGGCGGTGGCGGCGGTGCGGGTGAAGCTGTAGTCGGTGTAGGCTCGGTCGAGGTAGTTCTCCTGCAGTCCGTCCAGCAGCCCAGCGGTGTCGGGGCAGCGGGCAATCTGCTGGGCAGCGTAGAGGTAACCCGGATCAACGCGAAAGCCCAGCGCAACCTCTTGCCGCTGCTGCTGCTGCTGTGGTGGCACTGGTGAGGACCGGTGCGAGAAGTCACCCATGTCTGGCGCGCCGCGTCGGCTTTCGTCGTTCGCAGTCGAGGTGAAGGCGGCTGCGCCGATCGCACGCTCCCGCTCCTGCCGGCGGCGAGTCTCGAGGATGTGCTGTCGGTGGTGCTGCGCCGCCGCTGCCTCCACGAGACCCTCGTAGTCCACCCCGCAGTCCTGTTTTAGCAGCTGCACCGCCTTATTGCGCTCTGGTCGGGTGAACAGGAGCTGCCAGCTTTCCTTCAGCGCAAGTCGTGTGTCTTTGCCCTGCATTCGACGAATCAGCTCCGTGATGGTGTGCCGCTGGGAGGGCCCACTGCTGCTGCTGCCTCCTCCCGATGCCCCACGCTGCTGCTGTTGCTGCTGTTGTTGCTGGTTCACAACACTGTTAATGAACTGCATCGTGTTCAGGCAGCTCCGCACATCGCCACCGCTCATCGTGATCAGCTCCGACAGCGCCATCGTATCCAGCCCGGTCACCCTTTCCCGCCGCGCGATTTCCTCCAGCCGTGCCAGCAGGCGCTGAGGTCGAATGGGAGGCAGGTAGTACACGTGCCCGCACCGCTGCCGCAGCGGCCGCAGCGATGGCACGTAGAAGTCGTTGCACAGGCAGAACACCGGTCGATGCAGCTGCAGCTGCATGAGATAGGTTGCGACGCTGCTGCTGGCGATGCCGTCCATCTCATCAATCACAAGACACTTCGGTCGGAGGAGGTGCTGCACGAGGGAAGTGGACGACGCAGCAGCAGCAGCAGCGCCGTCTTCGCCATCGAGGTACACGCCACCGGCGGCGGGTGGTGCGGCCGAAGTGGTCGACGGTGGTCGGCGGAGGCGTCCGCCCGGTGCGGGGCCGGCAGCAGACACGGCTGTCTTGATGAGCGCCTCCAGCCGCGACGCCGTCCGCTCCACACTCGCGTTCACCTCGATCACCTCGTACCCGCAATGCGCGGCGAGAACGTGCACGAGCGTTGTCTTGCCCACACCTGGCGGACCCGTCAGCACCGCAATGCGTTCCTCAGGTGGTCCTGCTGCTGCTGCTATTCCTGGCGTTGACGGCGTTGCAGCGGCACCTTTGCCAGAGGAGGACCCGAAGCCGCTGCTGGACAACTTCACACCTCCACTGCTGCTGCTGCTGCTGCCGCTGTTTGTGCGCGTCTCGTCTGGGAACACGTACGCGTCCCACGACTTGAGCCATTGCAAAAGACGCAGGTTGATGGACTCGTCGCTGAGCACTTCGCGGAAGAGCTTCGGGCTGTACTTGGTCACCCATAGGTCACCACCGCCACCACCCCCACTGCTGCTATTCGCTGACGCACTGCGTGTTTTCGCAGCTGCATCCTTCGGTGTCAAAGGGCGGGTGGAGGAGGAAAGGTGCGACGGTGTCACGGCGCTTGGGTCCGAGTCGCGCTCCTCCGCCGCAGGCGAGGCACCTCCTGCGGTGTCCTCGGCTCCTCTGCGGTTTTTCATCTCCAGCTCGGCTCGCTTCGCCGCCTCCGCTGCGTACAGCTCCCGCAGCATATCTTTCACGTGTACGCCGTCGCGCAGATAGTGTGGGGCTTCATCGTCATCTGAGGCAGCAGCGGACGAAGAGGAGGTACCACCATCGTCATCGACAGCACCCAGCGCGGGGAGGTCGTCGTCCGAGTCGCTCCCCCTGCCCCCGCTATCGCCATCTTCGGAAGTGGAGTCCACCTCCACCACCGCCGGCACACCACGCACACTCGACGCCTCGTCGTTGCCGTCGTCGTCGTCATCCCGCACCTCCACGACGGTCGCTGCCTCCGCTGCTGCGCGCGCGCGCTTACGCGATCTGCCGCTACGCTGTGTGTTCGCCGTACGCGCAGGGGCGGTGCCGGTGGCAGCGGTCACCCACCGCACCCGCCCGTCGTCGCCGCGCAGCATAAAACTTGCCGACGTGGTAGGCGGAAAATTTAGTACTCCGCGAGACGGCGGCGCAGCTGGACGGCTACGCCGTGCTGCGAGAGTTACCGCTGCTGCTGCTGCTGCTGCTGTTGCGTTTGTTATTGTCGTTGCAGTCAGTGTGGCAGTCGACACAGTGGTGCGGGCTGCACTGGTTTTGAAGCGTGTACGTGTCGGAGCGGCCCTGGCATCGGCAGTGGTCGCCGTCACTGCTGCTGCCGGTGCCGCTGGCGCTGCGTTCAACGTCGGCGAAGAAATCGTGGGTGGAAACACGGCGGCCACCATGGGCATCACGGGAACGGTGTCATTTGCGAAGGGCACCGACTGCAATAGGTCGTCATCGTCAAAGTCGTCGTACGGGTCGTGGGCGTCTGCGGACGACGCTGCGAGGCCGTTGACAGTCCCTCCTCCTGCCGAGGCTGGTGTGGTGGAGCTGTGCTGCTGCTTCGCCTGCTCCTCCTCCATGGCCTCCCGCCATGCTTCTTCAAAGTCCATTGGCGCGCAGTTGTTGGGAGTGTGGTGGTGGATGTCTGGATCGTGTTGAGCGAATATGTTTAATCCAAAACGACGAGCCACTTGGTAGCGTGTGTTCTATATATAAATGCTTCTATGGACTTGAAGCTTTCAAGAGAAAGGTTATGTGTATTGTATGGTGTGTATTCTATGGAAACGAAACCGTTGAGTACGGTCTTCTACTCACCGTGTGGCGCTTACGACTGCACAGATGGTTGCTTTCCCGTTTACGAGTGAAGCAGAAAATTTATCTTTTTTTTTATATTCTTCAGCAATGCGCCGCTATTCTTTAAGGCGGAGAAGAAGAGAAGGCTTGAAGGACGAGAAGTGAAAAAGAAATTATTTGGGCGGGGTTTTGCGGTCGGCAATAAAACCGCAGCAAAAGCGCTCTCCACAACCGAATCAGCCCACGGAGCAGCCTCGGTGAATGGCGCTGCGGCCATCTGTAAAAACAAAAGAGCTCGTCTCACGTCGTTTCAGTAGCAGCTCCGATAAACGCATTGTGAGAGAAAACCCCACAAAAAGTTTCTTTTTTTTAACTTTCGGGGTTTTTTTTGTTGTTGTTGTTGTCTTTGATTAGCATGTGACAGATCACCACACAACTCAGCACCCAGAACCTCGTGAGGTGCACTTAACCGTCAAACAAATAGCTCATTCATTATCTGCAACAATGCACGGCGCAAGTAAACACTTAAGAAGAAAAAGGAAAATGATGAACAGAGTGTAATAGAGTGGCTGCCGAACACCGACGAAGGAGGGAAGGAAAGCAACGCCACCATCGCTTTTCCAGAACGCCTCGCAGAGAGTCAGGGTAAACGGGAGTGCTCGAGAGAAGCACGACAGCCACGTGTGTGTTGCCTTCATCACTTCTTCGATGGCAGTGGCCGCGGGTCCCCGAGGTGGCGCCAAATCACCTCCAGCTCCGCCATCTCCGCTGCGAAGTCGGCCGCCCACCGCTCTGCTGTGATCGACCCCGTCTCCTGTGCAGCCACCACCGCCGCACACACCCGCCGCACTGCCTCCAGTTCCTCTGGCGTCGCCGCACCGTCCTCCGCCTGCATGCGGATCGCCGCACTGACAGCACATAACCCGTCAAAGAGGTGCGACACCACCCGCTCTGTCTGGAGGGCCGCCTTCTCCGATTCCGACAACGCGTCGTAGGCGGCCTGGGCGGACTGCCGCTCCGCCGCCGCTGCCGCCTCGGCCTCGTGCTGCCGTGCCACACCCGTGGCGTGGAGGGATTGCAGCACCGCCTCGGCAGAGGACTGCGCAGGGCGGCTCGTCAGCGGAGTGGGGCCGGCGTACTGCGCGCGGGTGGCGGCGGCCACGTCGTTGTCGGTGCGCATCCCCAAGCGCTGGAGGAAGGCGGCCGGGACAGCCGTGGTGGCCGGCCCCGCCTCGACGATGTCGGCAATGCGGGGAATGTCGAAGTCCTGCATGGCGCCGAGGTACGGATCGCTGGGGTCGTCGAGCAGCTTCTGCAGGGAGCTCTGCGCGCGGCGAGGCTGGAAGAGCGCGGACGGGCACATGTGGGAATGGCCGTCGCGCCGATGATGGGTGCCGACGCTGCGAACACGCACGCTGCGTACCCCGGCGTGAGAGGCAACGGTGCAGGCGGTGAGAGAAGACGTCGCCACGGCTCTCACAGCCGCAGCGGCCGTGATGCGTGTGGGGTGACTTGACCGCAGCCCTGCAGCACGGCGCCGCACTATGAGAGACCCTGTGCCATGGAAAGGGGTGCTGGAGAGCGTGCGCCACCACATGTTGTAATTTGGAAAAGAGAGTACTCGAACAAAAGACACTTGGAGTGATGTGAAAAGGTAAACAGAAAGGGAAGAGTCCACCGTCAGAGAAAGAAGCAGTGATGGAGGGAGCAGTAAGGTGCAAAGTCGAGGAAAAGTGAAGCAGCGTGGAAGCAGGAGACATGGCTGCAGTCGCGTTGAGCTCGATCGATGTGCTTTGCTGTTGTTGTCGTTGCTC